>JAQHQX010000627.1:0-11759 GCA_034694425.1 Arrhopalites sp. Gr-Col-00791 | reverse complement strand
TCACTGAGGTCCCTTCCAATTAAAATCGATTAACACTTGAAACTATAAGTCATTGTGATTGATCAATCCAAGGGCCTCGAGGCCCTTGACGTCTGCATCGATTCTAGGAACATTCGTCCCATAAAAATTAATCTCACGGAAAGTTTTGGACAGTGTTTTTGCATATTCTCTAACACGCTCGCTTCGCTCGTGACTCGTTAGAAACGAAACTCATGATTAGTTATAGTTTGGCTTTGAATTTTCCATGGGATGAATTATCTGTGGGACAAATTTTCCGAGTACATCTCTGTCTGCATCATTTTTATCAGATAATATTAATTGATGCTTACTAATTCCAATTTTAAATCACGCCAATATTTCTGATCAATTTAATTAAATAGACAAATGTCAAATATATTTTATAACCTGGACTCAATCTGAACCATTATAAATCATGAAGGATTTCAAATTTCATTCACTGGCAGACAAAATTTCAGATATTGATTTGATCTCCATTTTAAAAATATTTACGTCCTCATTGTACAAATCAATATAATTTGTTTTCTCAGAATCAATAAAATTTTGGATAAATCAAATTCAAATTTATTAATTGTAATTGCAACTAACCAGCTCAAAAGAAGAATTGGTTGCTATATTCAATCTGTTTGATATTATTAGCTTCAGGTAAAATGACCAGTGGATCCGACATCTCGTCATCATCAACTTCGTAAATGTCTTCTATTCGATCCAAATCAATTTCGAACCGATCTGAATCATCATCTCCCCACATTTTGTACTCGTCATCCTCTTCGGGATAATCAAAGTTATCGAAAACGCTGTAGCTCGAGGCTTGTGATGGTTCCAATTGATCTATTTGGTATCGTTCAAGACATGACGATAAAGCAAAGTCATTTTGATCTTTTCTGATTTCCTCTTCCGAAGGTAGTGGAGGTTCCTGATCATGTTCTAGTCTCTGTTCTCTTTCGTTCTGCACTTCTTTCATCTTTTGCTGCTCGAATACTTGTTGCTGTTCGATGGGCTCCTCCTGCTCGACTTCTGTCCGGCCTTCAATCTGTTGTTGCTGTTGGTGATCTCTGGGTTGTTCGAATAGTTTCTCTTTTTGATATTTTTCTTGATCTTCTAGTTGCTGGTATTGTTGGAAATCTTGTTGCCCTTCGAAATCTTGAGGTTGTTCTTGATTTTGAGACTCTTCCTGTTTATCTAAATGTTCGAGTAGTTCAAACTCTTGGTTCTCTCGTATCGATTCCTGCTGTTCGAATACACTAATCTCTTCCCGGTCAGCTGAGTCTGATTCCTTTTGGTTATCGATGATCACGTTATGATTAAAGTTTTCTTGCTGAGTTTCTTCAAACTGTTCCTCCACTTTGCGTACTTCGTTTGCACCGTCAGTGTTTTCAACATAATTTTCTGACGGGTCATCATTTTCATTGATATCCCAAGCTGAATCTTTTTCGAAGGTCCGAGTTTCAATTGTGTTGAGGTCAAAAGTGACCCGCCTTTGATTAGGATTTCGATCCCTTTGTCTTTCTCTATCTCGATCCCGACATTTCGAAATGATTTTTGACTCCCTGGTAAAAAGTTCCTCATACTCCGGTTCGATAATGTACACTTTGTCTGATATCTCATCATCAAAAGTATTCGAATTTGAATTTTGATGATTACTCTCACTCTCACCCTCATCATCTCGTATCCTCCTTTGGGACCATCTCGTATCACTTTCAGTATTATCCCTGGGTTCATTTTTGCTCACAGCAGTAGCAGAAACATCAGATGAATTGAATCGATCTCGATGGATTCGACGAACTGTTCCATCTTTCGGTTCGTTATACGATTTTTCTTCGGTCCAAGAATTGAGGTCAGAATTTTCAGATTTATTTGAGCGCCATCCAGATCTATCATTTCGAGTTTTACGTTCCTGTTCCGAATTACGGTTATGTCGACCTCGATCAAATTCACCCCTATTATTATTATGGTTCCACCGTTGATGCTTTCCATCTGTGCCCCGTTGCCCCACATCCCAATTGTTTCGACCCCTATCAAAATCCCGACTGTTCTTTCTACCCCCATGACCTACATTAAAATTGCCCGGGTTCATATTCCATCCTCCTTGACTTCCATTAAAATCACAGCGCCCTCTATTCCACCGTCTATTATCGCGACCATCATTAAATCCACCGTGACCCCAGTTCCAATTTTGATCCCCATCCCCCTCACCCCAGCCTTCACCCTCACCGTAGTCGTGCCCTTCATCCCATTCACCGTACCCTTCATCCCAACCCTCCTCCCACTCATCCTGACCCTGAGTCCATTCATCTGTTCCTCCATTAAAGCCTCCTCTACCCCTATGCCACCGGTCATTACCCCTATCCCACCTTCTGTGAACGGTAGTCTGACCATAACTGTGATTGTATCCAAAATCTTGACCAGAAGTAAATTCATCTGAACCCGAACCACGTCCATTTTTATCCTTCGAATTTCTACCATTTCTCTCACCCGTTTTGTTATTGGGAGCATCTCGCTGATTGAAACCTTTTCTCGACACCTTTTCACCAAAACCAGGAGACGTGTTTGAAAACCCAAAGGAATTTCTTCTTCCTCGGTCCGAAAGCGAATTACTTGGTTTACTTTCCCCATACGAATCTTGAGGGTGGTCAAGTACGTGAAATAAACTAGGCGGGTTTTTTGGATCTCCATCTCCACCCCTTGGAGTATCCGGTACAGGAAGTCCTGATTGAAGTCCTTTGTATTCATTTGGAGGTGGATTAAAATCCGAAGTACATGGATGAAATCCATTAAACGATAAAAATGGGTTCAGTTGATTTGAGTTCATGAACGTATTCTCTTCTGGCTCAATTTCCTTAACCCTTTGGAGAACGGGTACAGGGCTCGTAGTGTGCTGTTTTGGATTGAAGTCATTAGCTTCAACTGGAATAGGAAAACAAGGCAAAATTAAATTCTAATTGTGGCAAACATGAATAACATTATCACCACAACTCAGATCTATCTGAATGATCATCGTGCATTGAACATGAGGCTGACCTTGGTTGCCTTTGGTTCTGGATGACCCAATCGAGGTAATTTGCCCTCTTCCTTCTTCCCCATTTGATCCTCCTTTTCCTTGGAGATTCACTATTCTCTGAAATGTGTCAGCCAACTCGGAGCGTCCATGCGCATGTTCTTGATGAGAGTTTTCGGCGGGTGGTTCAAAGAGATCACTAAAACGGGTCCTCTTTCTTATATTGAAAAACAAAATCAAAACATTTCATTGTTTTGTCTCTTTCAAAATTTTTTTTATTACCTTCGTCGTCCTTGCTGAGAAACCTGTTTCGGGTCGTTTCTATTGTCCACATCGCTAGATCCTCTCTTATGACCCTCTTTGATGTTTGACTGGTTTGTTGTCGTCGGATGGGACCAGTCACATCCATTTTTTTCAATATACTTTGGTCTTCTAGTGAACTGTTTGCCATTTTCTTCCTCGATGGGATACCCCACCCAGGAGCCACCTTCAGCAGCAGCAATATTGTCCTGAATCTGCATCGGAATTATTGGATCAGCATTTGATATCTTTGTTGATGCAGCCTGATCGATCTGAGAAGTCCCCGAAATCGGCACCACCGATGCGGATCCTGAAATCCAATTGGCCCACAAATCGTTGGTGTTGGGCACTGAAGTTGGTGTGGAAAGGGCACCAAAATATTGACTCTGTTGACTCATCTCAGATTTAGGTTTTACCTGAATCTGAAGTGGAATCGAAGTTTGGGGAGTAGAAGTTGGTTGCTGGAATTCTGGTGACCTTTCCTCTGGGTTGGGCATGGGATCAGGAGGTAATGGGATAATAAGCGTCGAGAAGTCTATTTCCTCTTCAGATGAGGTCGCAACGTGTTGTTGCTGTTGTTGTTGTGGATCTGGCGGCTTTTGCTGTGGTTGTGACTGCTGCTGCTCTTGCTCTTGCGGATACAACATTTGGAATTGCGGCTGAGTCGGAAATTGGACTTCCTGAAATGTAATTCGAGGGAAAATTACAGTTGTAATATTGAAAATTAAGTTATAATTGTAATGGAAATGAAAAGTTGTCATTAGGTATCTACCTGAGCGAAAGCTGTTGGTTGCATCATCTGGTGAAATGGGGTGGTGTACATTTGTGCTGGAAATTTTAAATAATTAAAATCTCAACTTTAAATTTAATGTTTTTTTCCAAACTTGGATTAATAAAGGAGTCTAAAAGTTGATGATATTTACAATTTTGATCAAACATGAATTCAGTAATGGGATGCTGTTGTGCTTGGATGACTACGGATGAATCTGAATATAAAAATGGTGGGGCGAACAAATGCGGCATTGAAGCTGCAGATGGTGCAGAGATATTTAAGCCGAATCTGTTGTCGATGTCAGTACCCGGTGCGAAGTAAGATGTAGCTGTTGTCTTGGCAACAGTTGATGGAGCCATTATGTGCATCCATTCTATTGGTTGTTTGAGGTAATTAGTATTGGTCGCGCAAGGTGAATCGTCTGCACAACCACAGATTTAGTTATTGCAAAAAAAATTCCATATTTACAAACATCGATTTTGGGCCCTGTGCTGTGTGGACTTGCGTTTGTTTTAAGAATCACACCCGGTTCATTTGAGCCTGGTTGCATTTGCTTCGGAAAAGGGTCAAGAGCCCTTGCAGGTGGTCAGAAATGTTTGAGAATGTGTATTTTTCAAAGGATTTCTGTTAAAAAAAACTGGGCCCGAAATCGTTGGTTCTAGTGTGTGGTGGTTACTCTTAAATGTAGAAAATGTCGAAATTTTTTACGTACCAAAGTTTGTGGTGCTATCAGCCCCAGTTTGCTCAATAGGCTCATTTGTAGGTGTGTCTACACTTGAAATTGTGTCGACAACCTTTTCCCCCAATTTCGATTTGGCCTGATCTGTTTAAATGAGTACAATTAAAATATGTACAATAATCTTCAACTCTACTTCTATACGTCCTGCATTTTGAAAAATGAAAAAGGTTCATCTGTGGAAGTGCGATTGAAACTTTAAGATGGTGGAAAAAAATGTAAATGCAAATTTGCATCTGGTAGCCTCAAATATAAGATTAAAGCGGGATGCCATTATTCCTTTAATGCTTTGTCAGTCGAGACCAAAAATGTAGCGGTGACTCAGAAAGTAGAATAGTCCGTGCCCAAATAGTTTTGGCTCCAATTTAAGAGCATTTGCTATTTGCGCTAAATGGAAAGATTGTAATTTTTTTTTAGAAAATGTCGCACCTGCCAGAAAAGGGGGTAGGGTAGATCCGTCAACGCAACCCCCATCACCAAATTCAACTTCGATGTTTGTGTCGGGTGGTAGTTTGGCCCATGGAATGAACGAGGCGCCTTCACCATCCACTTCCCAGTAATCCTTCCATGCTCGTTTTTTCATTCCTTTGCCGGGAGCCCAAGCAAGCTGAAATTTATATGAAAATGTGAAGTTGTCAAAAAATTTGGAAATTTTTTTTTTATAACTTTAATTAAAATATTTAAACTGTTTAATTTGGATGAGATCAGAGTTCGATTTTTTCCGACAAAATTTGAATTTTGATAGCTCGCTGGCAAAAATTTGGCCAAAAACAGCCAGCTAGTAATCAATTTTGTCGGTGGTCACACCCTGGATCCTGTATTCTGTATGGGATCATACCGTAATAGACTTTCCGTAGAATTTGGCATACTTGAGTCTAGCCAATGCAGTCATCGCATCCTTTCGATTCTTCATGACAACAAATGCACAGCCTCTCGACGAGATCACTTCAGCACAAGCGACTTCACCATAAACTCGAAAAGTATCAGTGATATCCCTTTCGTCCATCAATTTAGATAAATGACCTACCCACAAAGTCCTTGAACAGACGGTCAGTTGATCTTCCCTGGGAGATGGGAAACCAAGAGCCAATCGTTTCTCTTCAATAATTATCTCCTTCTCTACTTCCTTTTGAATCTTCTTCCCTTCTTCCTTCTGCTCCTCCTCAAGTCTCATTTCTGATGAGTGGATCTCGGGTGAGCTTGAAGAGCTTTTGCTGGACCTTTAATTGTCAACCAAATTAGCCAAAATCAGTAAAATTTTTAACTATTTATTTTGTGACAATCACAATTTTTTTACATTGAAATATCTGTAGAGCGCACTTGCAAGTACTTTCATGATAATCTTTTTCACAAAAAAATTTAACTCAACAGATTCACTTCAACAATGAAATTGAATTTATGAAATCATCACTATTGAAAAAGTTTAAAAAAAAGTTTAAAATTTTTTTAACCCGTGTCCAATTCTGTTAGCAGATGCTGCAATTTGTTCTTGTAGCGTTTGAAGTTGTTTGAGAACAGTCGGGTCGGTCAAGATCGAGTCAAGGGCATCCAAATTGGCGAAAATGTTTTCGGCCTTGCCAGGCTGAAATGTTGATCAAAAATGTTGATATTCAAAAATCACTTTTTAGTAAAAAAGGCAAATCTTTGAATAGACAGAATACAGTAGAGGTGAGAGTTTTTATAGATTTCACTTGAGACTTGAAAAAGGTAAAACAATCAGCAAATCAGAATTTAATTGAGACTAGATTCTGATTGATTACGAAGGAGCATTGAAGTACTGGAATTAACTGGGGTCACATTTAGACACTTGAATGTGTCCAGGTTCATCTATGGGGTTATTATTTATTTGAATAAACTGGGCATAACCAAGTAATTGACAGCATCCAAAGGCTGTGGTTCGGGTAGATTCAATTTGCAAAATTAAAAATTATCCAAATTGATCTACTGGCTGTAGCTGATTAAAGCCCTTTTGAAACTTGTGTCAAAGAAAGAAGAAGAAGATTTTATATTGAAAAATGAACGTACAGGAAGTTTCCAAGGATCATTGGTTATAGAAGACGTCGAGCTTTGATGGGCAGTTTGAGTTTCAGGTTCATTCTCTGGTGTTATAGGAGTGACCTCTTGATTTTGTGGGTCATCCTCATGGCCTAGCGGTTCGTTGGTCAAGAGGTCAATGGAAGGTTGATACTCCAGTTCTTGGGTATGAGCTGGATGATTGAGGTCTGACATGTCCATTAGTTTGGCAACAATTGTGTGTGGATCATAAACAGCCTGTTTTTCCCATATACTCAGAACACGTTCCACTTTAGTCTGCCAAATTTAAATTATTCAAATAGATCTACAATTGTTTCCAGTTCCACTTTTAGAAGTACGAGCGCAATTAGCATTTAGTATCGTCTTTAAAAATTTGGAGTAGCCGATATCAAAGCAGTTTTAATTTTTTTAGAATAAAAATTAAATCAGCCTGTTAAAAAAAATTTGGATTGAGGACAAAGATTTAAATTAGCAAATTAAGAAACAATTTACCTTTTCATTCTCTGGACATTTGTAAATGTGAACAAAAGACAGCGTCAAATTTGGTTCAAAAGCGTCCGTGTAGATTTCTTTCCGCTCATCTTTAAATTGATGTTTAGCATGACGGATGATACTGTCCATTATGTATAGCCCTGAAACTTTGTATTCTGATGGACACTACAAAACAATTTTGAAAATATTATTATTATTTTTCATCATGATCCACAAACGATTGTAATAATGAACCCCCGTCAGAGAATCTTGATGAAGGCAAAACCCAAAATAAAATAAAGTGGACAAATAAATCACGCTTGCAACTTTGTGTGTTTCGTTTGTTCTTGTTCATTCATTTGGCAAAAAAATGTTGTTCGTTCGTTCATTGTGCGTTCATTGAAATTTATCGTTCGTTGAAGTTCGTTCATTTGCAAAAAAAAATTCCCTGCGTTTGTTCTCGTTCCTTCAAAATCGATAAAAAATGAACGAACGGACGTACAAACGAACTGTAGAATGGACAAACGGTTGCAAGCGTGGAATAAATTGTGTGCAAGTCAAAATTGTGTATTATATTAAAATTAATTATTTAAAAAAATTTGTGAGTTATCATGAAAATTCTCATAATTTCGTCTCCATAAAATCTCGATCATAAATCCTATTTAAATGGGAAACAGCAAAAGTTGGAATGAAAATGGCCTAAATTAAAACAAAAAAATTTTTACTTCCTGGATGAAGGATTCCACACTTTGGACAATATTCACATGCAATTTGGCGGCTCTTAAAGCAGCCCTTGTAATTGCAGTCATTTTCACTTTTGAAATTGGCGGCTTTGACTCAGTTAGGCTTGCAAGCTGCTCCAAGGGAAAAAAGTTCCTTTATTTTTTTATTTTCCAAATTTTGTATTTTCTCATGAAATAATTTTAATTTACTGATCCCAATATTTTTGTAAAACTTAATTTAATTTTTTAAACATTTTTATTGAAAAATAATATAAAATTTTGAAAACTGACCTCTGACTTGAAAACATTGTAATAGTCCATGTGAGACATTTTTGTATTTTGTATTTTCAAAATAGAAAATTTAAATATTTTCTCCAATTAAAATACACAATTCCACTCTCCACTCTCTACTCAATCACTTTGGACTTTGACTTGCTTTAAAACTGGATCAAAGTCTCTCCATTATAAAATCCACTTGAGATCCACACAAAAAAAATGAAAATTGTCCAATTCAATCAAATATGAATTTTGGTTATCAAACCCAATTAACAATTTGAATTCAATGTTGACTTTATGAGTTTCAATCTAATTTAATTCACATTTACAATTTACAGCTGCAAATTTGAAAATATCCAACGTGGCAATATTTTAAATTGTACTCCTTCTTGAACATTCACAATTCAGCATATTGCGAAGGAGGAGAAGGAAGCAAATTGTAGTTAAAGTTAAACTTATTGAGCTCTTTATATTCACAATTGATAGAAGCAAATGGAAAAGGAAAGATGTGTTAAATGTGGATCATCATTTAACATGACATCAAAGTACAAAGTAGAGAGAATTAAATTGTTCAAGAAAATGATGGGGGAGGGTTGAGTTGTGTCAAAATATCTTGTGAGTTGGTTGATTGGTTGCCTTTGGGTTTTCCTTTAAGTGACATGAGATATCTTGATGTATTTCTCACAATAGAATCACAATTCAATTTACAACTTCTTTATTCTGCACACACTATGGAATACAATTATTATTTAATCATCTTATTCTTCCCTTTTCATAGTAGAGCAATTCTAGACAAACTTTGTCAAGACTTGACTGAATTTTTGTATCAAACTTGTAATTGTATTTATTCACAATAGTTAACATACAAACCTGAACCGCGAATAGATAAACAAGTTTTGAAATGTTTACAAAATAATACCTTTATTCCAATTATTGGCAAACTACAATTAAACTAGTTGACTCCTCATGAAGGCAGAGGGCCTCCATGTTACATTTTAATATACAACTAAATATTTAAGTTAAGTAGAGTTTCAAATACAAGTTTCAGTTTCAGTTTTTCTAATAATATTTAATACCCACCTGAAATTTTTTGCTTCGAGTTTATTTGTTGGAGTCATTTGACAATTTTTTAAATACAAAATACACATTTGAATTCAGTGTTGAAAGCTAAAAAGTTAAATTTTATTTAAATTAAAAGATGACTTTTAATTGGGATTTTTAAATCAACCCTTTCATGTGGTTTTAATGATTTGGGGATTTTTAATTGGTTTCGGAACTGAGGGGGAATGAAGCCTAAGACCCAGTTGATTTAATGAATAGTTTGAATCGACAATTAAGTACAATTAAGAGTGCGTTTAATAGTCTTTGAAGGGAAATGGATGAATGATGGGGGGGGGGTGAGAGGGGGATAGCAACAAAAACAAAAGACTAATTTAAACGACTAGACTCATCGTCAGTTTCATATCAAGTTTTTGCCACTTCCATAAGCACTCGAGCATCGAGTGTCAACTCGTACAAAAGTCGTTGAAGTCCTGCAGGTTCCTGCAGGAATTTCTCTGCAGGATTCTGTTGAGTCTGTGCAAGAAATTGGGCTATTTACTGCACAAAAAATTCTGCAGGATTCTGCAGGATTTCAGCAGTATCCTACAGAAATGGGGGGAAATGCTCAATACACTCCGAAAATGGGCTTCGAAGGGTCGACTACGTACATTTCGAGTAGCAGAAGTAGTATTTTCTGTTGGCCCAATTTTTTCTGATGGTGAAAAGGTTAAAATGAGAGGAGACCCAGTCTTCAGTCTTCAGTGAAGCCAGGGGTTTATTTTGTCACTTCAATACGATAAATTCCCAGGTTATATCAATTGGAGGTCATGATGAACTTTCATGTGTTTGCATGTCAATGACTTATTGAAAATGAGTTCAGACAGACGGAAATTAAATGAATTCAACTTTAATAAACAATTATTTAGCACTACTGACGTCGCAAAATCACCAAATTTAAAATTTAAAATTAATATTATAATTCATTACTCAACTAGATGCAGCTGAACTGACAAGTGAGTGAGCACCTTGTTTAAGAAATGCTATTGCTGCTAATTATTAATTAGTAATTAACCCCTTCGCTGCTGTAAACCCAAAAAGGCGTCATTTGGAAAATTTCTTTTCATCATCCTTTTAGTATTCGAAGTATCTGTTGTCGACCTTTAAAGGTCCAGAATTCTGAGCCCATTTTTGGAAGTAATTGGGCATTTTTTCCTTTTCTACAGGCTTCTGCAGAAACCTGCACGAGTCATTAACATATACAAACACATTAAATTTCACCATAACGTCCAATGGACATCTGGGAATTGATCGTATTGAAGTGATAAAATGGACCCTCAGCTTCAAAAATCTTAGTTCAATTTATGTTGACTGAGTTTGTTCAAAAATAAGGGTTAAACGCTATAACAGTAAAAGTACGTGAAGTTTTGCCAAGGAAAAAGTGTCTCTTATAGAGGAACTCGACTATGTAACCACTCTCGATACTTCAATAAAAAAAAGCGAATCATAACTCATTTATTAAGCAACTGTTGATTAATGGGTACGTGGATGCTATAACCACCGACTACAGACTGTAGTCGACAGTGTATGAATTTTTTAACGACGTGGGGCACTCACTTGTCCAACATCACGGCCCGTTATGTTGTCCTTTTCAAGTGAAGCCTTCAATTTGATTGATATTTTGTCAGTTTTCTAATTAATGGTTTTCTCTGTCAAAGTAGAAAGTCTTAAAGGGTCTGCCTTTTGTCATTTCTTAGTCCTAAATCAATAAGATGTATTTAAATATTTGGTCGTCCGAAACTAGAATAACCTGCACAATGGATGGGAACCTACTACAGTTTTAGATGTTCTACTCAAACCATTCTGTTAAGACTTGTATTCCATCAAAAGTTAAAAGTAAAAAGTCGGATTTATGCTATTTCGTCGCTAGTAGTGACAATCTGATGTGAATCTGATGAAGATTGAATAATTTAGTCACTTCATTTTCTTTATTTCTTACAAAACTTTTTTAATGTAAATATAATTCATGACTATTGACTAAAACAGTGAAAGAGTAAAATAGTGAAAATATTTTCTCTCCAAAAAAGTTCCGTTTAGAACCAAAATGGAATCTGACAAATCACAAAGAGTTGGCTTAACGTTTGAGCAAGCTGCAATAAGATCCATGCAAAATGTTGTAAATTCTTTAACAAAATTAACAAGGAAATTTGTGAGGGACTTGTACAAACTCAGTTCAATGTGGAAATGTTGTCCATTAAAATTGAAGCCGACCTCAGATGAATCCCTCCAATTTGAGCTGTTCGAAGACTCCTCATCGAAATTCTGGTACTGTTTAGTTTCATCTTTGATATTTTTGAGTGTCCCATTTCAATGGACTTCGTTGGTCGATTATTT
>JAQHQX010000626.1:0-11772 GCA_034694425.1 Arrhopalites sp. Gr-Col-00791 | reverse complement strand
ATTGTGTCTAGTGTGTGTGAATGATGGTAAATGGTCGGTGAATGACTTTTAAAGTGGGTGAATGGTCGGTGAATGGTGGTGAATGGTGGTGAATGGTCGGTGAATGGTGGTGAATGGTCGGTGAATGGTGGTGAATGGTCGGTGAATGGTCTCTAAAGTGGGTGAATGGTAATGAATGGTGGTGAATGGTGTTTTAAGTGGGTGAATGGTGGTGAATGGTTTTGATCGACGGTGAATGGGTTTTAGTACGGCCCTAACTTTTTACATGAATAAGAGGTACACCAATCCTTGTGGGTGACCTGTGCATGACACGGGGTGTAATATTGCAGAATGATTTATTACATAACTACAAAGGATAGAACGGCTAAAAAGCTGGTGAAATAAATTTGATATAATGAATAATGGACTTTTGATTTTGCTACTACAATTGTTGAAACGTGTTTCTCGATCCAGTCCACATCTCCAAATCATTCATCTGGTTCAAGTTTGACCAAAATTTTTTGCCAATAGTCTTTAACTTTTTCTTTGAGTTTATTAAGAAGATCTTTAGCATGATCACCAATGTCCACTTGCAGGTCCTTCAATTTTTGCTGAATCTCCTTCAGTTTCACTATATAGTCCTCTTTGACTGTTTTTCCATGATCAATGGCATCTTTAATCTTTTCCAGAATGTCGTCAAGGTGCTCCCTGAGCTTCTTTCCCAGTTCGGTTTCTATAAATGATGATACAATTCAATATATTAGATACAAAAATTGGTACTTGTACAAGCGTAAACTTTGAATCTTACTTATGTCAGCATCAATGTCGGCACCAGCTTCTGCTGGAGCCGCCGTCGTACTCCCCATGACGTGGAGAATCGTGACAAGTAAAATAAATGCAAGTTCTACTCTCATAATGGCTATTTCTTTGCCCTTCAACTTTATGTGGAAATATTCTCAAATTAACTCTAACAGAGAAATTCAAACTTAAAAGACTGAAAACTTTAGATGTTAAATTAAACTTTAAATTCAGATTCGACCTGCTCGTTGCCACAGTCAAGAGTTAACTGGCCACCCATCCCACTCGTGTGATGAAATTTAATATCCAAATTAAATCCTTCCAATCGAACAAAAAGCACGAATGAATTTTAATCAAATTCCCCCATACAAAAATAATTTCATATTCAGTTTTCATTTAAATTGAATCGAGAGCTTATTACAGAGGTTTCGCTTATTCGTATTACATTGACGTGGAAAAACAATTTTAAATATGAATTTCTCAGTCATGAATTCTGAATTTGTTTGATCGATTGCAAATCCTTTTCCTGCGTCATCGTATTCAGCTGAAATGTGCTAAAACCGGGAATAAAGCTTCTAATGGATTTAGGTAATCAGAGTTCTTTTGATCAGCCAGCTTCTTACTGTCCACAAGTAATTTATGAAGTGAATACAATAACATTTAAAATGTTTGAATTTTGTGAAGGTGATGGACGGAAGTTGTGGAAATGGAATGCATCGAACGACAAAAACTTCATGACCTGCAAATTCAAATTTTGTTGACAGTTTTTCATCGTATTTTAAGTTGCCTTGAAGGTGTTAGTAGGGTCATTAGCGATCATCGGTTGGTATAATTAAAAAGATTGAAGACCACATAGAAAACTAGCAGGTTATGACAATGAAAGGATTTCCAATTAATTGCGGGTGATCTCACATCTTGCATCTACTTGACCCAGCTAAACGGAAAGAATTCCAAATATGCCTTGACATTGGACAATTTCATAAAGAACAGTTATTCACTCAAAAACAAGTCAAAGCGAATTCAAAGTCTAATGTTTTGTGCGGGATTTTACATCAACGCAATTGCTGTGGCACAAGGAAAACTTTAGTAGACAGCCCATGACTTCTCTGCATGGAAATTCTCAATCACGAGTTTCCGTATTGGCCCAGAATAAAAAAAACAGGAGGGTAATTTAATGCACAGCCACGAACTGTTCATCTTGTCCGCGGTCTAGTTCAAGGCCTTCATCTGAAATGAAAGGCATGATCAAATCAGCTCCATAATTCATCAGCTATTTGAAGTTCCGGCATTTCCAATCCATCAAGTTATACTTATCAAACTATCTTACATCCACTGTTCAGATGTTGACAATATGGAGAGTGTATCTCCAGACAATGAAAATTGACGCATTTTGAAATAATATGACCGTAAATTGATTAGAATAAATATCTGTAAATCGCTGTTTTGTAGGAAGTGACATCAGAATTTTAGAAATTTTGAAATTAGGCTCGCATATGTTCCAAATCCAGCCACGGTGCTTAATGGCAGCATCCAAGTGCTGAACTGATTTCTAAGTGTATTGTTGAAAATATGAAAAACTTCTCCACAAGCAAAAAATTTTTTTCATGAAAATGAATTTGTATCAAGGTAAAAACTCACATTTTAAAAACCGGATTTGTTGATACCAACAATGTTTTACTAGCAACGCTTCGTTAGTTTCAAATATTAATTAGCAATTAGGTCAAACAAACGGAATTTACGATATTTAGAATATAGAAACCATCGCAAGTTTCTGATATTATTAGAGGGGAATTTCCCACAACTGCGGGTGCTTGTCCAATTATTGTTGTGGAATAGGTATGGTTCGAGTAAAAGCCAAATTTTTAGTATAATCCGGTACAGTGGAAAATCTGCCGAACACAAAATTTTCTCCACCAAACGTTAATTTTGGGGTATATGAAACAAGATTTCTCAATCACATTTAGCCAATCGCAAACATTTGTTTCTCCGCCGAAGCAGGTTCGACTAAATGACAGATTTTCTAGTCACGTCTACAGAATTTGAAAGGCAACCGATGCCAAGATGAAATCAGTCATAGCTTGAACAATGACTGTTTTTCATCAAGTTCACACCAACATTTGCTGGCCAATATTGGCTGCAACAATCTGTAACCTAACGTTTATCACGTATTTGAAGTCGACCAATTTGACACGAAAGGAGGAATTCCTAGGAAATTAAATTTACCTTTCGGTTTGGTAAAAATTATTCAGACGTCACTTTCATTATCAGAATTGACATTGAGACCCTTGACCATCTCACATAAACATTTTCGACAACTTCCCTAAATGAACATTTTCCACCCGTTCGAATTTTTAGGGAGAGTTTCCTAGTGCCCTCCGAGTTGTCAAAAAGAAATTGGAATGGCCACAGTGGCCAGGACAGATAAGAGGTTCCCAACAACAACGGTGGTACCCTGCCATGTTAAAAAAAGCTGTCAGCAGCATCCTCTATTTTTTATTATTTTCTTCCCACAGACCCAGCTCACTTGTATTCCGAGTATTAGCCCTTCAAGTTGGAAAACAAACCCGTGAGATCACTTTAAACACCGATTTTCGGGTAGTTTTTCCAATTAAATGAACATTTTGAGGTATTTAAAAACTTTTCCATCTTTCAACATAGAACTTTGATATTTTAGGAAAAGTTACAAAAGGGACTGGGACAATTTATGACAAAGTATGAAATTTATGTCATGTCACTGCTGACCTCTGAAGGTCACCAAAGATCAGGGCCCTGAGGCTACCACCAAAGTTACCAACCTTTGTCTTTCTATTTTTTTCCTGAAAGTAAATGAAAAAGTAGGGGATACGTGCTTTTTCATCTCGCATAACTCCAACGGGCTCCAGAGATACAGATTTTTGAAATTGTTACTAAATTGTTACCTTCACTGTACCTCTGAATTGAGGGTTTCATTTCAGTCTCAAATGCAGACGTGACCCTAAAGTCACTAGTGCCAGAGGTTGTCGTGACACATGTCATCGACAACCCCAACGATTTTGGAGCGCTTGGGATGACCCTAAATGCATGCTGGGGTCATCTAAACATATTTTGGCAAAAAAAAATTTCTCCATGGTGATGAACTTTTTTGACCATTTGAATACCTTCACAAGAACGATCATAACTCTGGACAGGGTTGTCATTTTGACTCGTAGTTGAGACTATTCGATGCAGAATCAAATTCTGCACAAGATAGGCTCAACCGGGAGTTAATTGGACTTCCCTACCCAGAGTTATGCTCGATCAAAGTTGGGGAAACTTTCAAATGGGACAGACTGTACTACTGCCACCTACCGGAAGATGTTGGAACTACTGACTTATCGTGGGGAACAGTGCTGACATCTAGCGGATTTTGTTTGAACTTCATAGTACATCGAAAATTTCAGTAGGTGGCGTCAGTGTTTCCGCGTGTCATCTAACCTAAACCTAAACAAAACAATTCTACCTGAGTTTCAATATTTTTAACCTGAGTTTTCAGTATTTTTGCCTGAGTTTCAATATATTACCCCGTATCATTTTCGTAAACTTGTGTATAGCTCTAATCGATTTACAAACGAGTAAAAAGTAAGGAGTAGTTACCTTACAGCTGTAAAGCTTTCGATGTGTGTTTGGAATACAGATTAAAGAGTTTTTTGTGCATGGGTCAACCTTCGTTTTGTATTCTTTTAAATTAAATGTAGATCAATCCGTGAAAAAACAAAAAAGATCGGTTATAATAAGATTTACTATGAATTTCTAGTATGACCTTAGTCCGTTTGAAGCTCATTTTTCCAACTGGACATACAGGTCATCGTAACCTTCATAGAAGCCTCAGTTGAAAAATTGGGTCTTGAATTTATTTGGGTCAATATTATTTGCGGCACTAAAAATAATTGGTCTGGCACTAAATTCTTAATCACTAAAATTGGCGAGCGCAGCGAGCAGCTAGAGAATACACGAAAACAAATATTTTTAGTGCCAGAATAATTACTTTTTATTGCCAAAAAATAGTGCCCCTGAATGAAAAATAGTTCCGCAAAAATTACCACCCATTTGATTTCTAGACTTTATACATGGAGCTCTGGACGAATCTTGGAATTTTGGTTCTCATCAGTGTGGCAGTGACTGTTACTGTTGGTGATGCGACTCCAAAGAAACTCATGTGTGGTACATCTTGCCCCCAAATGCATTGCTGGACTTGCTTTGTATCTGAAAAGGCGCCATTTTGTAGCTGCATCCCAAGTCAAGAGGGTTGTGGCGGGGAAATAATTGACCCACCAAATGTTGCTCATGGGCAACAGGGAACCAAAGGCAACCTAACGGGTATTCAAATATCACGAGCATCAGTTGTTGTGACTGTGGGCACAGAACTGCTGATCACAGCCATCGTGTTAGAAGACTGTTATGAGGGCAATTTACCAATCATTAGACCAATCCCATAACGTCTTAGACAATTTCATTTTCCTGTACATTCGCAATTAACAATTACCCATGAGGTTTAAAATTTTTCGTGGATAAATCATTTCCAAGCTAAAATTCTGTTTTATCCTCATTACGTGTTTTGTTACAAAATATTTTAACCGAAACTGTCCTAATTGGTGATGCAGCATGGCAGATTGCTACAGAAAATAAGCGAATAAAGGCAAAATATTAAATATTTCATATTTTCATACTGCTTATTTAAGGCTGCATTTTATTTTGGCCAGTGAATTTTTTTGGCAAGAACTTGTTTCTTGTGTTTTGAAAGGTTATACAAATATTACAGTTACTCGGGTATAGGGACAGGCGACCTCCAGGGTTCTTTGTCTCGTAACAGGTTAAAAGTAACAGAGGTCAGTGGACGTCCGGGTGTAGTCCTGTCCAGACCACACTCCGTTAAAATGGAATGGATTGACCATGGTGGGGAGAGCAAGGAATTAGACTGAGAAGGGAGATGAGAAATTTAGACAAATAGTGAGTTTCGAAGTTAATTTACATGTTATGGCAGGTTATCGTTATTTAATTTCAACCAGAGCAAAACATGATCAGAAGGGAACCAAATCACTTGGGCGGAGCTGAGAAAGCTCCAGAGAGAAGGTGTAAGACGGCAGGGCGAGCGGATGAATGGAGATCTCCAAGATTTTAATTTTGAATCAAAGGACTTAATATAAACACAACAAATGTATACTTGTGTACATTACTTGAAAGGATTTCGTCCCAAAATAAGTATAGACAATCGATTCCGCTTCAAGATGAGAAAGAGATGAGACCCCAAGAACAAATTTTCGAATCCTTTTTCATCTCTCTGAACCTGCTTTTATACCTCTTCCCCTCTTCCCCTCATCCCTCATTCTCAATCTCTACCTTCTCTCCTTGTCCATTCAGATTCGTTTGTAGATCTGAATAAACGTATTCTGACTTTGTAACACAAGTTGTTCTGTATCTTGTGACCACTTCGTCACTTGACAAGTCGTTACAAATCATTTCGTCACAAATCAAGCGGACACCAAATCATTTGGCCAAGACAACTGGTCACAAATGAAATTTTAATTATTTAAGAAAATTTACTTACAACAAAATTTTAACCTAACTATAGCAATAAGAGAGCGGGCCAAAAAAGCCACTTCGTTTTTAATTTACTACAATTTAGGGACACATTTTAGCATTAAGGTGTCCACAGCAATTTTTTAGCCTCATCAATTCTGCACACGATTTCCATTATTCCCGCAACGAACCATCTTGGTATAAATTTTTCAAAAAATAAAAACTGAAGTCAAAAAAATTAACATTAGGGAGTACCCCCAAAAGTGCCGGGGAAAAATAGGCCACTCTTTCACATCGTCTATTTCAGTTTTGATAATTGAATTGAAAGAGTAATTTATTTAGTGTATTAAAGTCCGCGGACAATCACACCCATGTCATTGGTTTGTAAAATATACATTTATCGGGAGGCAATGAAAATAGGGATGTAAGACACTACAAATTAATTAATGAGATTATGCGGTAATCTTTTTCATAAAAATGTGTAGGGAGAGCGGCGAAGTTAGTGCCCGGCGCCCGGGACGATGAAATGAGAAGTTGGCGCCCGATTTTTTTTCACCTACCGGGTATGGTTGTGGGAGTTGGTTTTGGCGAGACCCTAATATGTAATAAGTCTTTGAACAGGTTTTAGTTAGTTTCCATGTGAGATATGAGCAAGACTCAAATTTCAAAAATCACAATTTAGTGGAAATCAATAGGTCCACGATTCGCTGGCAGAGGAAATCAATGAAGGTAGGAGTCGAGCCCTTTCCCAATGTTGAAAATGTTCCGCATCGAATACCAATCAAAGGAATCGCTTTGCACCAACGTAGACACAATTTTCGATCCGAATCCATTTTGAGTCCCTGAGCTTTAATCAAAATGAGTTGTCTCAACGTATTTAAATTGTCTTTGATGGCAAATGCAGTGTCAAACACCCCAATATAGAAAACGACTGCAGATACAAAGCACAAAATAGCAAACAACGCAATCGGAGGTTCGATACAGCCAAATCGAATTCCACAGTAACCACCAAAAATACCAAGGCAGAGTGAAATGACCTTGTACTGAAAGATAATGTTGGACCAAGCAAGATTGAGCAGACTAAGTTGCAAGTAGATCCTCCTTGCTGCTCTGATGTATTTCTCAAGATTTTGATCATCAGTAGGTCTGGCTCTGCATCTGAAATAATTGTCAGTATTTTGGGGGCGTGAAGACAGCACGTGCTGAAAGTTTGCAGTTGGCACTGGGAAATTTGTTTACTGGCTAGCCGGGTCTTTATCTCACCCAAAAATGTTTCCCTGGGACAAGGAATTTGTAATTCTAAGATATCTTAAAATTTCTAAGGCGGGAAAGATTCCTTCCCGCCCAGGAAAATAATTCTGTGTCAACTTGACAATTTCAGCACCGAGAGCATGCGGTGCTGGCTTCACGCCCCCATTATTTTTAATTATTTTAATTCTATTCTGCATTGCCATAGTGCATAGGTTTGTCAGATCCAGAAGCACAGGCCTATAGTTCATTAGTCGAAATGTTGCCATCTCCGCGCCTAAATGTCGATATTTAATATTTAATTTCTACTCCCGATCTCTAATCGAATTTTAAAGTAACTAATACTCTCACGATAGTCGACTCGACCACCGATGATTACCTTGTGCTGGTGAAGCAATGTAGTTGACTCACATTCAAGTCTATGTCCATCTTGAGGCTGTTCATGAAAGACAGGAGGAAGTAATTGGCGAAATGGGTAGTCGTTAAGTGGAACATGATGACCCCCATATCGAGAATCAAGCAAAGAAAAGTCATCCACAAATTTAGTTTCTTGCTTGGTACAAGATTCGACAGCAGAAAGGGCATTGATGGGTCCATTATGTACAACAGAGGATATATTACCACTGATGAATACTCTATTAATGGAATGTACGAAATGAGAAATTCTCTACTCGTTCTCATTCCTACTTGTCCAATTTCCAAGTTGCGGCCAATTCTTATGGCAGACCGCCATATTTTCACGAGGAATCGTAACGTTATTTGATGTGCCAATAACTTTACAGTCATCCTGGACTTATTTGTAGCTTCAGATTCCCGTGAAACCACAGCGACTCTGCAGATGTCACCTCCTTGAATGGGGCAGAACTTAAATCAGTTTTGTCTCTGCAGGTTGAATGGAAAGAAAAGTTTTGCGATATCAAAAATGTTACCTTGGAATTTGTAAAATTGGTTGAAGAGTTTGATATTAATGGCAGCCCATTGGACAAAGATTTGGTGCATCCAAGTTGTGAAGGTTATCATAGAAATTGCTCCAATGAACAGTATAGGGAGTTGATAGGCTGGTAGTTGGTGTTGTCTAAGTAGAATGGAATGGGAGATTTGCAGAAGGGCTTGAAGGGTGTGGCACTGGACTATCAAGTGATAGATACGGTGAATACATTTTTGTGTTGATGACTGATTCTTTTCTAATCGACCCGTGCTGGTGTTCAAGTTGAAAGGAAATACATTGAGAAAGCATAAAATGTGAAAAATTTTGTAATTATATTTCAAATCGGATTTGGTTAACATCTTTAGAGAGGACGGATCCCTGTCTACGGGATCCAACAAAAAGTTCACTTGAACTCAATTCACTTTGTAGCAAGTTTGAATGTGCTCATATATATTTGAGAAGGCACACAGGGATGTATTTGGTGTCATTCTATTTTCCAGTACTTGTTCAATTGACGCGGACTACAAGTGAATAAAATAAAAATAAAAGGACGAAGAAATTTTACTTGTTTCAACTGGTGGGAGCCATTTTAGATTTTTTATCATAACAAAATTTCTAGTTGGTTATGAGAAAGTTATTTCAGAACGACGAACTGTACAACGAATTTGGGAAACGAAAATGAAATATTTTACTTTAAAGTGGATTATAGTTTATAAATTGAATTATATCAAAAGGTCACTGTCTGACTTGACTCATCAACCAGCGTGACCAGCAAAAGGACAGGAAACTTTTATTTGAAAATCATTTTCAAAATATATTTCAAGTGGTCAATCTGAACTTGGTCATTAGAATCCAATTGTTTCAACTTGAGTAAATTCGTATGGAAAACATTGTAATTTATTGTAAAATTAGTGATTTTGTCTGATCGAGGATAACTAAGTTAGTTATCCTACAATAATAAAATTTAAATGATTATAAAAGGTCAAGGTTCGCTTGTTGAGGCAGTTTCGAAAGGTCATTTTCATTTGAATTTAATGGACTGTTCAACCTGAATTATCAGGGTATCCTAAATCTCAAAGGAGTCATTTATCGGCCAAACTAAAAAACTTCCATCAAGACTTTACTTGACGAATCTAA
The DNA here is from genome assembly GCA_034694425.1 of Arrhopalites sp. Gr-Col-00791. Lineage (NCBI taxonomy): Eukaryota > Metazoa > Arthropoda > Collembola > Symphypleona > Arrhopalitidae > Arrhopalites > Arrhopalites sp. Gr-Col-00791. The sequence continues at coordinate 2,147 of JAQHQX010000626.1, read as the reverse complement.
TTACAAGCGAATAGGTTCAAGTTAAACAGCTTGTTGATGTCCAAGTACTTGAATTAAAGAGGTTAGTTGTAATTTGTGTGATGGATTTACATGGTCGATCCGAACCAAAAGAAGTTTTGTGCTGAGAGGTCAAGACAATGTACGAGCATGTTGATGAAGGACAACAGAAATACGGAGGCATAATGAGCAATTGCGTTATATATTACGAATATCGAGCTGTCTAGTGTCAGACAAATGAAAATGATTAGAAAGTTGTGGTATTTCATGGACAAATGGGATGTATACGAGGCTTCGTCCTCCCCTAAATTTTCTCAACTTGATGGTCCTGTCACGTTTGGGACCAGGGCTCTCTATCTCCCGGGAGAAATGAAATTGTGTTTCACAGTGGGAGAAATTGGGTGGAAAATACACAAAAAAACAGACCAACATCACTGTGAAGCAGACATTCACATGAAGATCCTGGAATTCCAATAGCATCCCAGTCAGTCTAACTCGTCATTAAGACAATTCAAAACATCTTTAAGACGCAAATTTCATGTTAAAGACGTCTTAGGTCATTTAAATGACGAGTTATGCTGACTGGGCATTTGTTATGAACATCGGGCACTATTACAAAAGTTGTGGTGTCCCGCAATGTGGGAAATTGATCATAGTATTCCGAATTGGTACATATTTCGATGCCCACGGATGTACTCAAACCGTTTGGAACTTGTCATCGGCACCCCTGAGCAACTAATATGTGCGCCTTCCTACTTCCCTGGTGCATACCCCACATGTACATGCTTCTTTTGTTCTTCAATTGGCACTTTAGACAATTTTTTAAAAATATTCAAGACTTCCTTAAACAAGCCCAAATGATACCCAAAGCTGTGGGTACAAATAAAAGCATCAGTACCTAAGAAATGAGGGTATTTGAAGAGTATTCAATGCTCCAAATATTTGTACTGAAACTCGTACCCATTCGGATTACTGCTCAGACATTTCTCTATTTTTTGTTTTCCTATATTTACCAATTTCTACAGCTCAACCGCCTGTAGTAAAAACCGGTTTTTATCTTTTTCCCGGGGACCGAGCCCTGTTTGGAACCCCCCCCCACCCGGAACAATGTATTATGGAGTTAAGTACTTGAACAATGTATATCGATCATTGGAGTTATCATCGTCACAATGCAATTACATCTGACCAGCTGCAAACTCATGGAAAGTACCAGTCTATACAACCAGTGTATACGAGTGCTGTTTGAGAAGCCACACAAGAGATCAAGACGAGGAGGGATTGTGCAGTGACGAATGAAACTGCAATTCAAATAGACATAAATGTTTCAAGTGATTTTGTCCGGACGCAGTATTAAAATACTGTTAGTCCGGACAAAATTATCCAACGGATTCCATAAACATGATAATAATTATTCATAATCATTTACCTCAAATCAATTGAAAAACATTAGGGGTAATAGGTTTGCTCAGGCAAAGATATTGAAAGTACAGGTATTTTTTTTCAGGCAAAAATATTGAAAACTCAAGCAAGAATATTGAATGTTCAGGAAAAAAAAATTCAGGTGAAAAATGACAGTACTTTCGCAGCCATCTAACAGCTCGCTTCGCTCGCTACTTGAATTACTTGACTGTAATCTTAATTTTAAACATCACTTTTTACATGTAAAGAAGCGTTTTTCCTCGGCAGTTGGTTGTCTAAACCGTCTGAAACGATTCATACCGTTAAATGCTTTCGTTTTGTTTCTAAATGCATATGTTCTTTTTATTGTTGACTACTGCCTACCCATTTGGGGTGCAATTACCAATGCAGAAATGCAACTGATACAAAACAAAATAAATTATGCTATTATGAATTATATCCAACCTAGATGGAAAAAACAATGTAGAAAAAATATCCATATTCCTGAATGTGACCTGCTGGAAAAAACTAATTTGTTATCAGTAGCTGAACGTTACGAATATTATATTCTAAAATTGACTTTGTCTGTTCTAAGTGGTAATGCATTTTCCTATTTCACAAATTTATTTCAGTTTGTGGCCAAGAGTAGAACACGCTCTAGTACGGGTAATTACTTTAAGGAGACTTGGTCGCACAATTATTCAACTGCTTACACTAGATGTTATTATTTTAATGCAGTCAAATTGTGGAAT
>JAQHQX010000625.1:0-11778 GCA_034694425.1 Arrhopalites sp. Gr-Col-00791 | reverse complement strand
CCTAATTTCGATATTGATTATGTTCACATTTATCAAGATCAAAATATACTAAAATAATTATAATGAAAATTGTCAACATAAGAAAATAATTGAATTTTATTTAAAATAAAAGTACTGTTTGTTCATTTTCTTTTAAATTCTGAAAATTTAAATTCATATATTGAAATTCATGCGTCAGAAACAATTGAAACTGAGGTAACACTTTTGTTGAAATTTTAGTAGTGAGTAAATGTCTTAACGTCGTATCTCCAGGTGGCCTCGGTACTATGTACAATGTACTAGCGGTAAATATTATATTAAATATTCGGGTATCGCTAATCGACGCCCTCTTCGCTCGCAAACTTCAATCAAACTAACGTACCTATAACTCATCCACTGAGCATCCATTGACCACTGAGGTCAGAACCTGAGTTTCAATTATTTTTAAGGAGTTTCAATTAAAATACCAGAGCAGAAAATGAAAACCTTGGAAAACATTTAACAACTAGGTATTGTCAAATATCTGTATTGTTATGATTATTATCATTAATACTTATGAATATTGAAGAGACGTTTGTCTAAATCAATAAAGTACTACGTACACTGTAGAAACTTAGACTGCTCCCATTTGAACATTTTTCTTCATTTCATCCGTCACACACTGAAATATTTTTGAAAAAAACTCCGCATCATTTTACCTTTACAAATCTACCACAAACTACAATAAAGCTTTGTTGTAGTTGTTCAATTATAATTGAGCTTACTCAACTTCAAACTTAAAACAAGAAAATGATTTCGAAAAGAACGAACCGCTTGTATAAAAATTATTTTAAATTCGGTTCCTTTTTCGGTTACATTCGTTTCTACACAGTGCAAAATAAATTGAAATTGAAATCCTTATCGATTTATCAAATTTATTTGAGAAGATTTCAATTAATGATTTTATTCTTTCATGAACTTCAATTACTTGCCCAATCCTACATCGCTTTACAAGAAGCTCAAATTTCTCCAGGGAAAAAAATTCGAATTTTGTACACAACTTTATTATTTTTTGGAATGAATTGTAATCACATAGTCAATTCCAAGTATGAAAAACAGTTTCATGTATTTTTTAACGGCTTCTCCCAAATGGTTCAGGATTTCCAAAGTAATTTTATTTTTCTAACAAAATGCAAAATTATAAAAAAAAAAGAATTCAAATTCAATTTAAATTATCTACACGCATGAAATATTTAAATATTTTGTATTTCCAGGTCGTGGTTTAATCAAATTAGATGATGGTAAACCGATGCTCTTCATCAAACTCGTCATCTTCATCGTATCATTCGGTTGCCTTAGCAATGTCTTGGTATCTTTGCGCGGGAATGGGTTGTCTTTGATTTTAAATTTAGTCATGAACAAATCAGGAAAAAATTTTCAAGTTCCAATCTGGATTAAAATTTTAATGGGGCTATTGAAATTTTATAGTTATGCCAATCATTATTATTTGTACGGTTTATTTGCCACCATTTTCTTTTGTTATTGCTACGCCATCATTCACTTGATCCAAAGTCTTGATTTGAATGACCTTGATTCTAACTTGATGGCTGATCCAAAGAATCATTTAAAATATTTAGGAAAGACATATCGAAAATTGTATGTTCATCAGGGACAATTCAATCAAATATTTGGGGACTGGTTTCTTATCAACCAAGTCATGTTGATTGGAGTTGTGATTGTAAATGTATTTCAAGGGATTATTTTGAACAGTTTTCGTGGACTTGTCTTGACAATTTCTGTTGGATTTGGATGTTGTTGGATGGTTCGTCAAGCAGGTGGAGCTCATTCTACATCGGACAAAGTTCTAGAATCTTGGAGATGTACAACCATCGGAATTGACAGAAATGATTTGAGAGCGACTTTATTTTCGTTTGGAAAGATGAAAAAATCTTGTAGGCATTTAAATGTGACTGTAGGAAGTTTCTTTTATTGTGACAAAACTTTGATGTTGACTGTAATTACAATCATTGCTTCAAATGCTACTAGTCTAATTCTAGCTTATAAGGATGTTTAAATTTCATTTTTTTTTCACTATTAAAATATTTTAACTTGATCACGAGACGGGTAATCCGATATTGGTCAAAATTTAACTTGATGTAAATTATAAAATTTTATCAATGCACTTGAATAAATCTATTGTTCAACTAGACACAATTTAATTATTTAATTTAATTATTTTTTATGTTAATTCAATTAAAAAAATATTGAATCGAGTTAATCGTTGTAATTGTGAAGAATTTTGATATATTTTTACAAAGACAAAATTAAAATTAAAATAAATTGTGATTCAAAGGCGAGACATAAAATTGACGGTAGGTAATTGAACAGCCATAACAGACACAAATTCAGTATCAGGAAAATCTGGTAACAAAAGTCTCCCATCCAAATCCTCAATTTCGTTGATGTACCGTCGAGCCAGCTCTTTAAATTGAAAGTTTGTTGCTGCTGCTCTTGTGTAAGGACTCGTGAAAATACCCTTGATGACAGTTAGTCCACAAGCATCTTGGAGGAATTTGAATGCTCTTTTGTACATCTCTGTGGCCAATCCAACATGTCGATATTCCCTATCAACAGAAGCCATTCGAAGTTCTGCATATTCTTCCACATTGAATATTTTATAAATGTCTACAGTTGCATCAACCTTCTTGAGAAATTCAACTATAATTTTTCCTCTAAGCGATTTGTAGTTTCCGCTTGTAGCATATTTTTCATTTTGTTTTTTACAATGACTCAAAAGTCGAACACCGGCCATCTAAAATCAAATAAAATTCACAACCAATAATGCTATTTAAATTTGATTACAGAATAAATGTCAAGAGATCAAAGATGATGATAATTATTTAACGATATTCTCATTAGTACTCACTTTACCAGTTTTCTTGTCATAAGCAGCAAAACTCAAATTTTCTTCAATACAATTTTGAATAATCAAATTAAATTCATTGGCATCTGCAATTTCATCTGGAGAGATATCATCGATGATGACGTCTGATTTTAGATCAGTCTCCAAACCAAAAATTAATTTCATTATGGGCTCATCAATAAAAAAATTATTTCGAATGTGGTCTGACAAAGCAGGTAAATGTTCAATTGTCAACATTTTGAAAATAAAACCATTCCAGTCTCCTTCTATCAAGTGAGTCATGATTCAAGTTAAATTGACAATTAGTGAGCAAAGCTAAATAATTTGAGTAATTCTCTAGATGAACAATTAAATAAATTGAAAGAATTTTTTAGAAATAAAAAAACTCAAATATTTTATAAACTTTAATGTCGAAAGTTTGGTCTCGCTCACCAAAAAATAATTTTGGAGAATAAAGAAAAAAGAAAAGACAGAAAATTAATAAAGTTTAAATCAAAACTAAAAAGTTTTTGTTTGATATTTTCTACTTGTCAATTTTGAGTAATTAAAATGACAGAAAATATTTCGCTGATTCTGAGGTCAACGAAATGGTTGGTAAATAATCAATAGATGATAAAGGGATTGAATGATTTTAAAATGAATTTTTTTAGTTGATATCAAATCTAAGCAAATGATTAACGAGGGGCACAGCATAGTAGAGAGATAAATCGCATTTTCATTTTTTTATTGAGACCACGACTATCTTCAAAGATATGACCCCATCATAAATCGCAATTGCCAGTGCTACGTCATGTCAATGAAATGGAGTTCCAAACTCTACAGACTCTGTAGTCATGGATTCTAACAAAAGTTCAGGGAAGAATTAATTTCTCAGGAGAAGCTCACGTTGAAAATTAAAAACATTTGATGTATTTATGAATAGTTTGAGTCACAATCAAAAGACCAGATAAATATAAAATGGTGACTAAAAGAAAAAAGATGGAGTTTGTGTTAATGCGTTAATATGTTTTAGGCATCAAAAAATAGGAATGGGGAGCAAATTTTGTGGCAGCAAAAATATACATTGGGCAGCGTTTCCAGAGTTCTTGCCCATGTACTAGGTCAAACCTGTTCACACAAAAATCCTCGGTTGACAGAATGTATGGAAAGTTCATCACACCCTTGGTTTGGTCTTATTGACAGATTATGGCAATGGAGATTTGTTTGATTGAAGTCGCGAGTGGTTAGATGAATCCGAAAGCACTTGCAACTCGCACCGACGTGGATATTTCTCTTTGATAAACTTTTCGTCATTCCGAATTTTTGTGAGTCTTTTCTCGACCACAAAAAAGTTGAGTTCATGACACCACCAACAGATGATCTCATGTTCTTGCAACCTCAACCTAGAAATTTTGAATTTTAGACCAGCTGTCCCATTTCGGTCAACTTCTTGAAATTTTTGATGTTCTGCACAGGGACCCTCCATATCAAGATTCATCAACTCACTAGAATTATCCGGCCTGGACCTGACTCTTGTCTCCCGAAACGTCAACACGTGGTTGACAAAAATCAGGAAAGTTAACCAGCGCGCACTGGACCAATTTCAAATATATTTTGTTTATACGTAAAAGCGAACGGGGGCTGATTTTTTATGTCACCCAGATTTGGGAAATGAAAGTAGAAATTGATGTGGGGTTGATGGGAGCACAATTTGGCCAACATTCAAAATATTTGAAAATTATCTTATGGTGTAAAATTTCTTTTGAAAATCCCAAGTTGAATTCAAGTCCATTGGAAAACTACCAAACTTCACTGCAACCTCGGTCCGACCTGGTCCGACTAAATAACTACTATAACTTTTTAAGCTTTATTTGTAGTTAACTATGTATTTTACCAGAATTGGCTGCTGGAATCTGCCGGTATTGTTAGAATTTTCTAGTTGAATTTGGCTAATTTTGCATTTGATTACATGCAAGTACATACTCAGATTAACCATCATTTTCAAAATTCTGAAAAACAATTCTAAAATTATATTTTGAGTTTGATCAGGTAGCGAGGAGGCCTCTCAAGTTAAAAAAGTCATTAGACACAAAATCTGCTTTTTTGTTGAACCTGGTCCAGTGTGCAGTGGCTGGATCTCCGTCGTTCCATATTCCTATTGAGGTTGATTTTAAAAATATAATTTAGAAACGTTTTAAAATGACTTGAAAATCTTAATGAGAAGTTATTTAGTAGATTAAAATAGAAAATAAATAGCATAAGACAAGCTCAAATTTTTTTTAAATTTGCGTCATTAATCCTACATTTTATATGCAAATACATATGACTGTGATTTGCCCTCAAGTTCAAAGTGCAAAGTGCAAAGATGAATCTAAAACCTCTGTTATTTTTTCAATTTGTTGCCGATCAAGAGTCTTGATTCAAGACGTCACACAGTGAAAAACAAAGACGTCATTCCCATACGCCATTTTCATTTCTCACTTCTCGTTGAATGTCGAGACTCAACATTCAACTTTTAATCCCCCTCCCCCAATCTGTAATATTTGTACCTGTGTGGTTGTGGCTATGGCTGTGACTTGACATTTGTCCCCTCATTCAATGCCAACTACAAAGTTTCATGTATTATTTAGTTTATAAGTGTACGTTAGCTAAAATTGTTATAAATTAGGTTGTACAATGTCCATTGTGTTTTTCTGAAACAAAAAAGAATTTTGTTTTTTACCCATCGTCCTTGAATATTGCACTAGTCTACTCCATTCAACTTTATCCAATGACCATTCCCATGTCCATGTGAAAAAAACTTTAAGCGTTGAGGCTGCTAAAAAGTTGATTTTTGACTCATACTCAATTAACTGCAACTATATTTTCTATTCGTTGATTTTGTTTGTGAACGTGATCAATTGTGGATTTTCCACGCTTCTTATTTATTCTCACCCCAACTTTTTTTCCACGAAATTATCTCTTCCCCATGTTTTGTCCTTTGGTATTTTTGTCTTGCAGTCAAGTGTCAGTAGTGGAATAAAGTGCACAAGAGATCCTCATTTGACTGTCCAAGATTCAACTCTTTTAAAATTTTCAGTGAATTTTTATGCTTTATTCAACTTGAATTGGAAAATGGTTCACTTTGAAAATGGAAAAATGTCATCAGTGACAAAGCAAGAATTTTTACCAACCAAAAATTCTTGGACTTTGAATTTTGAAAACTTGAAATTAGTTTGGCTGTGTTTTAGATTGACCTTTGACTTTTTGATGGTGGGTGTGCACATGATATTTTGTTTTATTCAGTTTCTATTTTACTGTTTCTATCCTCCACAACCAAAGAGCCTCAAGGATGAAATTATTTTGGTAACATTTTTGATTTAATTCAACTTGAAATAAAAATCGTAGAATCGTATTTTTATGCTTTCGCTTTGCTTTATTTTTTAACTGACTAGTTAAAATAGTACAATACGTTTTGCTGGGAGCAAAATTAATGTGGGAATATTTTTTGCAAATTGAAATGGGGCTTATGTAAGGATTAGTAAATGTGATTGCTTTTAACATGTCAGATTTAACTGTAGTAGGAAAATTAAATGTCAAGTGTATAAAGTTCAAAATTTTGGATCGGACTTGAATTTAAATTTTGAATCGAAATAGAGACTGGAGGAAGACAATTTTTAATGGCAGTTCTTAACAAATTCATCTCCAGTACAGGAGTTGAGTTGATGTCATGATGATGAGCAGGTATTTTGACAAAAAGAATTCAACTTATATTTTAATTTTTGGACAGGTGACCGGAGGAGCCAGTGGAATTGGTCGTGAAATTTGTCTGCAGTTGGGACAACATAAAAATGTGACAATAGTTAGTTGGGATGTGAATGAAACTGAAAATGAATTATTAATTAAAGAATTAAAAGCTAATGGAGTTGATAAAGCTTTTTGTTACCAAGTTGATGTGAGTGATCGACTACAAGTCGAATCAACAGCTCTAAAGGTTATCAATCAAAATTTTGAATTTATTACCTTCCCCTTCATTTAAAAGAATCTATTCAAAAGTTATCTAAAATGTAATTATTAAGAATAATACAAAAGGTTCAAACTTAAGTACTTTGGTTAATTGACAAAATGAAGGTGAGGGATACGATCAGGATCGATCCTGATTCTTCCAGTAATTTCCTTGTGGTTTAATGTCCTCTTATGATTAATCAACCATTTGTTTGAACGCTCAATTATAAAGTTGACAAATTAAATTTTAAAATTGCAAATCTCTTTTGCTCTTTTGTAGATGCGTCAAGAGATTGGTGATGTCACAATTTTATTCAACAACGCAGGAATTTCAGGTCAAGTAGGAAATGCATGGGAATTGAACCCTGAAAAGATTCAAAAAGTGCACGAAATTAATGTGATAGCTCATTCATGGACAATTCGAAGTTTTATTCCCGCCATGATCCAGAAAGGTCGGGGTCATATTGTACAAACTTGTTCTATTCTGGGATTCCTTTATGGCCGTCATGGTTCAGCCTATTGTACCTCCAAGGCAGCTGTTAAATCCTACACAGAATGTCTCAAGGAAGATTTGAGGAAGTTACCAAGTAAACCCAATATCAAAATTAGTTTGGTCTATCCTCATAATACAGTCACTCCAATGACAACCGCCTTAAATCCTGGGGCTGGGTAAATATCACAAATTAATTACTAAACTAGTTTAAAATATTCTGGAGGAATTTTCATTTAAAATCTACTCTGTATTTGATTCATGACCCTAGTAGGTCACTATGTTGACATTTTTAATATGGAAATATCAGAGATCAAAGGTGCAACCATCAAGAGTTTCGTTAAGGTGTTTCGTTCCTCGACTTGTGACATTATAATTCTAGATTTTGAGCGGCAATCACAAAATTTCAAAAACACCCGCTCGAAATGTCAAATTAAAATACTAGAAATTGAGGAAAGAAGCTCTCTCAACATCGGTCTCAAAATCTCTTACAATCTATTGTACTTCGGTCCCCATTTTTTCTTGGACATTCGAGGATCGGATCCTCCTGTCAATTTCAAAATTGATTTGAAAGTCAACTTTATTTAAATATATATAAATGATAATTAAAGTTGTACAGCTGTATTTAAAACTACCGTAAAGCTTCTAATTTTGTCCCGGTGTAAAACTTGAAAAAAATTCTTTGCTCGGGTGTACGCCATCTGTTTTGATTGAGATAAATCCTGCTCCGGGTAAAATAAGAGGCAGGGTAGAAATAGAAGCTTTACGGTAATTGTAATTAAATATTTTTATAATTTAGCAAATATCCTTTCCTGATGACCTACATGTCAGCACAGTTTGTAGCTTCCAAAATCATTGAAGGAGTACTGAGAAATGAGGAACACATTTATATTCCTGGATTTCTTCGTTTCATGTCCATGACCATGTAATTATTTTAATCATCATTTCAAAATTTAATTAAACTACAATTAACTGATTTTTTAATTGTGGGTTTTTTTTCAATTCTCAAGACAATTTTTACCACCAGCAGTCCTTAGACGATTCACTGACATCTCGGATGTACATTTTGATGTCAAATAATTTTACCCGAAATTATTTAAAATACCTATTGTTGTATTTAAACTTGTACTTGAGTTTGTCATTAAAATTTTCATGTAATTATCAATATTTAATAAACTCCTTGTCAATCTGTCAGTCCAAACTCAAAATTTAATATGGAATTCAAGAGAATTCATTACAAGTCATTTTAATTGTACCGATAATGTAAATGACGCATTTTAATAATGTGATTTTGAAACGATGTTTTTGAAAGACAATTAACGGTAATTTTTGTACAAATTGTTTTGTCATTTCAGATTATGTCGATTAATCAAGTTAAAAATTCTTTTGTCATTTCAGATTATGTCGATTAATCAAGTTAAAAATTCTTTTTTTATTCGAATTTTAAGAGGAAGGTCAGTGTAGGCAATTTATATGTACGCTTAGTCATTATTAGAGGAATAATTACTATTCCAGATATATCATTCAGATTCAAGCCATTAATTTAAAGTCGAACAGTTAACGCATTTTCCATGAGAATCCCATAATCGATTTTTGGAAATGCAAATTTTGAGTTAGTGTAAACGGATAAATCCAAATTAATGCGTTAAGTGTTTATAATTTAATTTAATTTATCCAACAATTAATTGGATGCATGATTTGATTGCATGTATCAGGTTATTAATAATAGCGAAAGACAGTCAATGGTTAAAGGAATAGTAAGAAGATTCTCGTTGACCTTGTGAAGATATCTGAAATGTCAGTGAAATATCCATATTGTGCGTGGTCTTTATATTTTTGTAATATTTATTCTATTTACTGCCAATGGAGTTTTGACCAAAAGTGATTCAGCCTTGCAAAACATTTCATTTGCATTTGGTGGTGTACTCATCCACATCTAGTGAATACCATTCGCTGAAGGTTCATTTCTAGTCGATATTAAGTTAAAATGAAATGAAAGTAAAGTGAAATTAGGTAGGGTCTGGAAATAGGCTACCAGTCACGGCCATTTCAGGAATGCCCTTTCAGCATTTCACCCAGAGGAATTGTGTGGAGTTTGGAGACTACAAACTACAGATTTTTCCAAATTTAAAATGTCCATACAATCACATCTTGAACTAACAATATTCAATATTATATTCAGCAGCCACGAAGTAAAATTACCATTTTAGAATATATCACAAAATATTCTGTCAAATTACAATTAAAATGTGAGAAGAAGATCAACAATTTTTTGAAACATGAAATCTACAAAAATCGGGGTTGAGGCCCTCTCCATTGTCGAAAATTGACCACATTTGATTCCCAAACGTGGAATGGACAAACAGAACGTCCTGTAAAATTCCCGATTCTCCTTCAATCGAAAATTTTGTGACTCTACTAAAGCTTTGTTGTTAACATCTTGAATCTGGTCAGAGATGACAAAAGCTGTGTTGAAGGCGCTGATGTACACAATGATTGCAATTATACATACAAAGCAACAGATGAATGCGAAGTGAGGATCAGATAACAACAATCGAATTGCTCCAAATCCACCAAAAATTGCCATACTCAGACAAACAATTTTAGTCAAAAATATTATTGTAGACCAACCGAGATTGAAGAAGACGAGTTGAAGATGGTGAGTCCGAGTTACTTTCTGAAATTCTTCAAAGTCACCTCCACAAGGACTTTTCTTGACAAATCTAATTAAAATCAAACGGATTAAAGTTGATCATTTGTTCGGGTCAAAATGCTTAAATGAAAGAGGTTTGTTTCAATTTGATAGATGGATTTACATAGTCGATCCAAACTGCAATAAACTTTGTGCTGAAAGGTCAATACTCTGGGCGAGCAGGTTGGGAAAGGACAACAAAATGTAGGCTGCGTAATGAAATATTGTGAGAGATATCGCCAACATCAAACAGTCGAAGGTGAGGCAAATGGAGATGGTGAGAAAATTGTGGTAGTTGATGGGCAGCAAATTTACTAAAAGAAATGGCATCGACATGTCAACTGTGTAGTATAAAGGATAAACCAGAATGACCGGGTAAAGGACAAAGAAGATGTAGGAAATGAGAAGTTCCCTGTAGGGTCTCCGTTCATTCCATCTTCCTTTTGGTTCCGAATTCTTCGTTTGATCCACTTCAGACTTTTCTGTGTTTGAAAGAAAACAAAAGGAATTCAAAATCGATGACAAAATGTGGTTTCTGATTGGAGAATTGATTCTTACCTGAATATTTTGAAAGTTCGTTGTAGAGTTTGACATTCAATTCAGGCCAACGAACAAATGCAAATTTTCCAATAATATTGAAAATTACAAAACAAATCGATGTGATGAGCATGATTGTAAGTTGATGGAGTTCTGGTTGTCCAAATGAAATGGAGTAAATTGTTTGACCCACACAATGCAAAATGTGACACTTTGGAAGAAATTGCCAAACCTTGAATGTGAATTTGGACCAAATGGAATTGTCAATTTGGATTAATCCGGTGACTCTGTTGAATTTGAATGGATAAATGTGGAGGAGGCACCAAATTTCGAAAAATTTGAAATTCCACTTGAGTTGATCCCCAGTCAACATTTTCACGTATTTGTTTTGTTTAATTGAAAACCCTGACAAATCAGTTTTTATTGGGGTAAAAATATTGTCACAGCAAAAGCGATATTTGACATCAAAATAATAGATCCCAAAACAAGTATTTTTACAGCAAAAGCGATATTTGACATCAAAATAATAGATCCCAAAACAAGTATTTTTACAGCAATAAATATTTTCATTGTATTTCACATGACTTGATAGATGTCTCCTACTACCCATGCTAAATCTGGATGCTTCCTCCGATTGGCCCATGCTTGGTAGATCGAATGTTAGTGGTTCACCGGGTAGTGGGTAGGTTATAGTTAAGTTTGTTTAAGTCAGCGAGCGAAGCGAGCATAGTTAGCGATCTGCGAAAGTTCTTATGGCTAAAACACCCTGATTCCTGAAGTGTGGACCATACAGACGGGCCAAAGGCATCTGGGAAGCAGAGACGATGTTGAGGTAGTGGAATGTTTGCTTGATTAAGTAACTTAACTTAAGTTAACCACGTTTACCTGCCACATTTATCTACTAGATGCACTAAGAGAGCTCAACCACCTCCTACATGCAATGGGTGTGCAATAGTTGGGTGAAAATGTTTTTTTTTGTTGTGACAATATCTATTTTGCTGTGAAAGTGTTTTTTTCTGTGAAAATCCCCTTCTTGCTGTGGGACGGGACCTATTACTTTGTCGTCAAATATCGCTTTTGCTGTGGGCAAAAATACAACGCCGTTCATATTTTTCAAAAAACCTCAAAATGTCGCTGATCAAGAAATAATTAATTTCATCTCCCTGACGAAATTATCAATTTTTTCTTGTCTCAAGTCCAAGAACCTTCCAATTG
>JAQHQX010000624.1:0-11788 GCA_034694425.1 Arrhopalites sp. Gr-Col-00791 | reverse complement strand
ATATTATGTACATGTATTTTGACGAAGGGGGATTCCTTGTCACTGCCGACAATCCTATCCAAGACTGATATGGATGCATATTATCCAACATGTACAAACTGTGTAGAAACTCCAAAGGATGCCATTAATGGCCTTTGAGATAAGAGAACCCAGACAAGTTTTTCGGGACTTTGGGAGGAGATTGAGCGTGGAGTCGAGTACAAAAAAAAATTTGGTTTTTCGGTTTATATGAACTCGTCGCATATAGACTTGATTCCTTTCGTTATTACGTATTATGATTCTGATGTATTTCACATTCTGCAATGTGAGTTGACAACATACAATTCTATTCTACTTTAAATAACAATCGAAATATCTCTCTTTTCTTTACACCAGAGACAGATTTATGAGTGTCATTTCAACATTTCACCAATTCACTATTTGGTTACTCCTCATCTCATATCTTTTTACATAATGAAATGTCATGATTGTGTATGATGGATTTAAAAGGTTGATTTCCTTCAGAAACTCTTGCAATTCATAGTTTTGAACTGTAGCAACTGCCCTACTTGTTAGGTTGTTGGTTTAACTTTAAATAATTTAATGGGACTGTTTTACATTTTTTTCTCAACTTGTACGTTGGCATAATATTCTATTAAAAGACTTGTTAGGATCAAGATGGTTCACAAGGATCAAAGATGTTGAACATGACCAAAAGTAAAATTTCAAGAGTGAGCATCAAATTCCCATTATTTGTTGACTCTATTTGTCGAATTGTAGGTAAATAAAAAAATCTTGTGACAAATTTTGGCCTTTGAAATGTATGCAGAAAAGTGCGTAAAATGTAACATATATTTTTCCCCTCTCAAAGTACTTGTTTGCTCTTTGAATTTTTATTTGGTATTTGGTGGATTGTGAGTTTTGGTTTCTGGTTTCTGGATAACGTTGAGAGTATGTACTTGAAAAGAGTACATAAAATTTGATGAGATTCCACTTAACATTTAACATGGAGTTGAGTGTGTACAAAATCCAGATAGTTTGCTCTAGTTTGAGATAAAAATGGTAGATTATGAGTGAAAAACGAGTGGTAGAAAATTGTTGAAAAAAAGAAAATGACTGGACTCGGTTGGAATGTTTGTGTGGTGTGTCGACTCTACTGTAGCAACTGTGGACCGTGGAGAGGGACATAAAAAAAAGTTGATGTAAAAGTTGTTAGTTCTTTAATGTTTGCCTTTTGCAATTCCTCATTGACCTTGAACCTCTGAGGTTGGGTTTGTGACTAGTAGATTCTCTAACTAATTACGAGAAAAGGAGTGAGATAGAGAGAATGAGAAATTAGAATTGGTGTAATTACCGGATGTAATTTATTCAGATTGTTGAACACACAACAAATACACACACACACACACAAACAGTCTACAGTCTACTCAACATGATTGTGTTATATGAAATGGATATTTGGGTAATGGTTTTCAACTATGGTTGTAGCTAATAGCTAATAGGTTTCATGTAGTAAAATAGACAGAAATAAAATGTGATAGTCGAGTAGATATAATGTAGAAAATTACACATGGACTGGAAGAATGTAGAGTTTCTAGTGGAAATTGCAAAAGAAAAGTGATTTCAAATGAGGTATGAATCAAATAAAATGAAATTGGAAAACACACATCATCATCATCACCATCACCATCTCATCATTATTTGTGATCATCATCAACCCAACCAAATGACCAAAACAAGTCTACTCACTCATATTTAGTACACGATCCCTCGTTCTCTACTTGTCGCTTGACCATCGTAAATGTTATAAAAATTATCATAGTAATTTGTTGGTCCCAATGCCCAATGCCCAATGCCCACCACTCTCACTTGTACTCCTCTTGTGTTTTTATTTTAGCCTCAAGTTTTATCTTGTAAATTATACAACATGAGGAACATGTAGTTAATGATCGCAAGTCTGGACATTTCATTGTTGTTGTCAAGACCAACATGACCGATGCAGTCGCAAGTACAAGTAGACAACCGGGAGCTATGATTCATGAATATGAAATATGCAGAGAGATGAGGGATACAACAACAAAAGATGGCTTTTTTGTGTTATGTGTAGAATCGTAGATTGAAAAAAATATTGTTTCAGAAAGTGTCAAAGGATTCGAGGCGTACAAAGTGTAGAATTTATTTGATTGCAGTGGCTATGACTGTGGTTTTGGCTGTTGCAAATGATACTGGAATTTAATGAGATGAGGGGATGAGAAGAGTACAGATTACAGATACAATATACAATTTTAATATGTATTTATGTATGTTGTAATAGACAGCAATGTGGTGAGCAAGAATTGTTTTTTTTCTGAAGGTTTTATTCATCTTCCTTTGTCATTTCTCTTATTATTATTATTTCCTCTCTCTTGAGTCTCATCATTGTGAGGTTTCCTACTGAACTTTTTTGTACAGGTATTTGACATGTAGTATTATACCATCTCTATATATAGAGTAAATTAAGGGTTATGAGTTTTTGCGATTAATAGTCTTAGGTATGTACATTTTTGCCTGTATTTTTTGAAAAGAGATTACAATTTTTTCCACCCCTTTTTCAATTGAACATCTCCTGTTGCTTCTCCACTTGTTCAAAAAATATATTTTAGAAAGATCCAAGAAAAAGAAACTTGTACTGTATACAAAGTTGTTTTTTGTATGTACTCGTAGTTGATATGATACAGTGAATACCGTAAATCTTGTACACTACACCATGGCTGTTTTATGCAAATAACTTTTGGTAGCCTATTGGTCATTTTGGTTGATTTCAATTGGAGACATTACAGTATTCATGACTTTAGTACAGTTGAGTCGTAGGTTATAGTTATTATAAAAGTTATGAGTTTTATGCTAATATAATGAGACATTTGTGGGTCCGCCCCAAAAAATTCTTGGTGGTGGAGGAAAAGAAAAAGAATTTATTTGAGGGATAATTGAAAAACCCCTTGTGGCTGAAAAGAAATGAAAAAAATTCTCTACAATTAGTCTCTCCCTCACCGTCTCTTTTGAAATGTAGCAAATTTGATTCGGCATGCCCGTACTCAAATATCTAACCTAAATATATGCACATTGTGCACATGAAAAATTTATGTGCATGTCGAGTGCATTGAAAGAAATTTTTTCAACTGATCACACAATTCACTGTCCTATTGTAGGTATTGTAGGGAGAGCAAGAGCAAGGTCTGAGGTCGATAGACGAGTGCAGAGATAGACATGGATACTGTTAATATTGTAATATTATGCTGTGTATCTTGGATAAAGTCTGTATAAAACGACGGTCGGGTTTTTAAAGGACTCTTGGGAGAACTGTGCCTCCACCACGTCTCAACTACGTTTCAATGTATAAATGTGTAATGTGTTCAGAGTAGAGATGGTAAAGAGTGGCTAATGGTAATTCTATACGCGAGCATGCAGAGAAACAGTGAGGAATGTGTGTCGGTATTATATATATTATTAGTTGGATCCTATGAATGGAAATGGAGGACACAGGAGAGCCGATTTGGAGTTTATATTGTAATTTTCCCTAAATAAGCTCAACCCTTCTGTTCAATGGTCCACTTTATTAGTACATTATATGACACGGACTATAATTTTACTATTTCACCACCATGTGCAGCCATACAGAAAAACACAGACATCAGACATGGAGATAGACACACACAGGGAAAAAAATTAACTGCAGTAGAAAGCCTCTAAAGCCTTTTTGAAATATCATCATGATCATCCCCGGGCATATGTAGTATAATTTAAGGATGTTTCATTGAATGTGTGTATAAATATAGGAGCTATTATTTAATTTCGCTGTATTTTGCATTGTTTGTGCTCCGTTAAAAGGATTGTGCTCAATGAATTGTTCGTGACTCCATGCTGCATTATTATTAATATGACTTTGGGCTTTCATTCACTCACAGTTCACAATGTTTCTGTTTGTACACAAGTGAGTGTGTACAGATGTGGATGTGGATGGTACAATTGTAGATGGTCATTTTCACAGGAGGCTCTCCTTCCTTTCCTTCCATCTCTCCATTTAATTTTCTATACATTTTTTTAACTATGTATTATTTTTTAGTAATTTGTAGCGGTTGTCCAAAATGGAATCGACATGAAAAATTGACAACAAGAGAGACACAAGAGATTGGAAAAAATATGAAATTAAATACAATTCAAATAATTGCACACAAGGGTAGAGTACAGAGTACAGAGTAGTAGTATTTTAATGTGGAGATTAAGCTGATTGTATAATTTTTCTTGTTGTTTGTTTGTGTTGTGCTTGAATTGTATAAAATTATGTAGATTTTTTTCTTCTCTGGATGCTAGAAATGGTCAATAGAGATAACAAAAATGGGAAGAATGAATCATGAGATGATGAATTGGATTGGGAATAATCATAAAAAGGTATGGACGATGGACGAAGGTCAAGCAAGTTGACTCTCGAATCTCTTGAGAAAAACTCAAGTTTTGATAACGCGTTGATTCATGATGTGAAAGTGAAGCTGGATATTGAACATATCTCTAAAAGAATAATGCAAATACACATGTAGGTACATTGTAAATGTTTTTATGTCCTCTTGTTCTCCTCCTCTTGTTCTCCCTATGGTTTATGTAATCATCATCATTGGATTTTACTGCATTGCAATGAAGAAGGAAGGGAAGAGTTGGATGGAACTCGAACTGATGATGGTGATGATGATATTATTGATGATCCGTTGGTGTCTCTCGTACTCCAACTCTGACTCTGACTCTGACTCTGGTTACGTGGTCCAATAGAATAGCCCATGTTGCAAGTGATGTAATATTAAGTGTATATTTTATGAATGTGAAATGTGCATTGGGACTTTTGAAGGGAGTGGATGGACGGAGCAAGTGAATAAATTAAGAATGAAAAACTGATTGGAGGGAAGTTGAAACTAAAGTTGAAGTCTGAGGACACCACATGTCCGGAAGAGTAAAGGGAGGGAGGGAGGGTAAAGAGAAGAGGGGTATTGACAACGATGAATGTCTTTATCGTTGTATTTCACATTTCACACCTCTACTAATCTGGATTTATTACTGGGATTTTATTTCCACTCTGTCTCCATGTATCCGTGTGTATCCATGTCCTGCCTCTCTGTCTGGGTCCTCTGAATCATAAGTAAAGCTTTTGACTAGTCCAAAAACACAACATGCTTGTGTATATATTTATACACAAAGTTTAGATTCTGGACTGTTGGATATGATGGGGCATTCAACATATGGATTGAAATGATAGTGAGGATCAGTTGTATTCTAACACGCGTTCCTCTAATTTATAGAGGACTAAGCCTCTTGCTCTGTTTCTGTGTGTGTGTGTGTGTGTTGCTATATGGACAGAGATATCATCTACGGTGCGTAGTATTCATGATGTGTATGAGTGTATATGAGTGTGTATGTGCAATGTAATCGACATAGGGAGGATGAGGACAAGAAGGAAATTTCATGAAGGGACTAGCCCCTTGATCATTTTATTACATCTCAATACAATATTACACTCCCTTTACACAAATACATGCACACATGTACAATGACTAACAACCTAACATGTACATTCTACACGTATTCTAATAGGTTTACATTTTTCGACGTCCTTTCTCTCTCTCTCTCTCCATCAAGAAATATTTCAAAAGTCATGTACTCAACACTTGTACATTTTATTTTAAATCTTTAAATCTTTTACGTGAAAAAACCTTCGTCTGATTCATCTGTATTTGATTTACATTTTCTGAATTTTTTTGTCTAGATTGTTCAAAGTTGAAGTGAACAAGTGTGGTGTGGAATGAGCCGCTCTATTTCATGATCAATATTTTATAATATATTATATCCCACTTTTTCACCCAACCGGCTATCATAATCGGCACGAGCTATAATTTTAAAAACTCATCTGAAAAAGAATGAAATGTAATTGTGTTTGTGTATGTACATGAAATGTAGAGCATTTATACAAAGAGAAACGCTGGTGCTTTATTTTGAAATTAAGGAGAATGAGTTATATGCTTTTGTACAGGTACAGGTACATATACACTTTTATATGTGTGTTGGTAAAGAATTTATTTTCTAAGAGGAATGAGTTTTTTTGATACCTTTCGTCCTTGTTTCTAGACTTTATTACTGGGGATAACTTATTGTTTCAAGTGGGAGATGAGAAGGAGGTCCCTGCAGGGAACAATATAGACGTACAATGTGTATCTCTAATACCTCAGAATGTATTGAATCGATTATTAATCATCAAACTTTTACTCTCTACTCACCTCCAGCTTAAGGCCAAGGCAGGTCCATTATACTTGAATGTTGTAATGACTCAGATATAACCTATAGATGTGTTGGTTGGATAGCGAGTGTATTATGACAGGCTGTCCTATACAAATGTATATGTACAATGTACATGTACTCCCCGTGTCTGTGTGTCTGTGTGTGAATCACTGGACCAGGAAGAAAGTAAGATGGAAAGATTTATCTTTCATTTATTACATTTTATTGTACTGAACAGAGTACAGTGAATGGGAAGACTGGAGGTCGTAGGATTAAAGCTAGGATTTTAGGATTTAGCTAAGAGCGTCCATAATATTATGGACCTTTTGAAATTTACCCGGCTTTTAATTTTCATTTAATTTTTTCCTCATCTTTTCTTATATTCCTAATTCCTATCCCGTATCTGTGTGTCTGTACATGTTTGTGTGTGTATTGAAAACCCATGGAGAATCGATTCAGTTCACTCCACTCACAGTTTTATAGTGTTTCGAGAGAGGCAGAAGGGGATTTTTCTGATTTTAAAAAGATTGCATTTAGCATTTAGAATGTGGAATCTAACCAAGGGGACTACAGACCAACTGAAAGACTTGAAACGTGTTTTATTTCTTTCTGCCGGATATATCACGTCTATCCCTCTGCCTGTTTTCATTGAGGAGGGATGGGGAAAGGAAAGGTAAAAAAAAATGAAATTTTCCATGTTCACTTGATCCTAATTTCTATGACGTACATTACGAGTATGTTCAAACTTTTGGAAAGGGACGATCAAGCATCAAGATTTTAAAGATGACCTCATTCACACCTGGTCTCCCTATACTTTTTGGTTTCAAGTTAGTTAGTGTTGGCGTGACTCGGAGCCTTTAACTTTTTTCCTGTTTGTGTGCTTTACTGGAGTCCTTTATAAACTACTTGTAGTTGTATGTGAATAAATACATTACATGCATGTATTCCTTTTGACTGTTCAAGACTAGGCGAAATCTGTTAATCTACAATATACCCCTAATATTCGATGGCATGTTCAGCATTAAATTGTGAGTGTACATGAGTCTCAACTTGTTTTCCTGTCTCACATGTGTGTGTGTAATCGTAATCATGATTAGGACAGAGAGAGGCAAAGGCAAGGGTCTGACTGTGTTTACATACACAACCTGATTTCCTCCATGTAATTGTGGGAAGATGACGTACAAATGCAAGACTCTCAAGTCTTCAGAAAGAGGTTGGAGAGGATATTGGCTAGTTATTTTTATTTGGATAAAAAGGACTCACTTCCACTTTCGAGTCCTCAGTCAATCCATATGATCCATGTCCATGAGAGTAGACGACGAGTAACACGACGAGTAACATGTAAACTGTACATGGATGTTTTCTAGTTGAGAAAAAAGAGCCCTTTGATCAACAAAGTTAGATTTGATATGGTTACATGAACGTAATTGGTAATCACAGGACTAGAAAAGCTGCTAGCTGCTATCTGTCTCCTTCCCTTATCCTGCTCTACGCACACTTGATTGATGAGGGACTCAAGGAACCAGAAATAATTCGATGAGCGGACAAAATGTATTTCTATATATTTTTTCCCTTTTTCTCTTCCTCTCTCACTCTCTGTTGATGGTACAGTCTGAATTTGTAAATGACGCTCTGTACTCTGGTTTAGTTAGTACAGTGGAACCGGTGAAAAATTCCTTGTAAGGTCATACTCATGTATCAAGTAGAAGAGTAGAAGTGTACCCATTACACGTATTTATAATACATTTGTGCATGTTTGGAATATCCTCTGTACACTTTAGAGACTTTTAGCTTTTATTTTCCTCCATTTGAATTTTGTTCTTGTGTGGGTATGTCAAAGAGGATAGAATTTCTTTCATGTTTCTGTTTTTCAAGACTCGGAGGTAAACTAAAACAAGAGTTTTAAAAATTTTCAAGGGAAAAAAATGGTTGCTTGTGGGTATACACTTATAATGTTATAGAAATGTATAAATACAGTGAATCGTTGAATTTAAGCTTAGTTTAGTTGAGGGTGTTGGAATTGGAATATTTTGGATAGATTCAAAGTGATGTGTGTGTTCTGTTACATTTTGCGTTGCGTTGCGTTCCGTTGCGTTGGTGGGATAAAGGGAAGGAGTAGAAAGAAGAGAGGGAGAAAAAGTTTTTTTGGTTTTGGTTTCGTTATTTCTTGCTCGAGTTGGATCAGGGTTGACGTGTTGCCATTGCCACTGTCATTGCCATTACCATGGATTTGGGACAAATTTTTTGTCCCTCTTTTCTCTCGTGGTCTCTCTTTTGGAGCAACAGACAAAACCTAACATGACTGGTGTTGAGCTTATATCGTCATCATCGTCGTGACATATGGAGGGGTTTTTAGTCAATAAATAAAGTAAAAACATGGTTATTAGTCCTCTATCCTATCCTTGTATAGAACAAACAGCAAAACACATACAAACACACGCTACACATTTATTTTTATTTTTATGGTGTACATGAGCAGGATTTAAGCCATTGCTCGAACCTGCAGCTCAACAAACTCAAGTAAAAAAAAATGTAACCGTAGATTTCTGTCTCTCTGCAAAGTTATTGATGGAAGGACATACATGGTCATGTATTTCCAAACTATTCTGTCATGACATGTATTACGAGAGATGCTTGATGATGATAGAATGTGTCATGGGTATAATGAATATCCTTTTACGTGTACAAATATATACACGGAGTAAATCCAGAATTAAAAGTTTCAAAAAAAAACTTTGTCTGCGTCTGAGTCTGAGTCTGAGTCCGAGTCCGAATCGGAGTATGATTCCAATTGCATTACATTGTGTCATGTCTAATGTTATTAGGAGAGTAGATGAGTACAAATGGAGAAGAATGTTTTTCAAAGTCACTTTTAACTTGTGGCATCATCATTACAAGTTTCCAATGGACATTGACTGCTGAGAGAGAGGTTGAGTTGAGAAATGAGATAACAGAGTAAAAGTTATGTATAAACAATGGATACGCATTAAGTGTGTATTTTAATGCCATGGGAAGGGAAAACAAACGAAAAGTCCGTTCAAATGTTTAATCGGGGGAAGCGTCATGCTGAGCGATGAAAATATTATTAAATATCGTGGAATACAAATGAGCTGGGAAAAAAGTGCCTTGTCGTCAGTACAATGTACTTTATGTAGACTAAATTTTCATATGCTTATGCGTCTACACTGTACACTGTACGGATAATTTATATGTGGATTGGAGTGTGGACTTGACGAAAAGAGATGAAAAGAAATTACCTTTTATATCCTATAAAGAGAGAAAGGGCTAGGGAGGAAATGGAAAACAAAAGGTAGGGCGGTTTTTGTACTTTTCCCAGTTCCCAATTCATCATTTAATGGTGGTGAGTGAGTGTGTGGTGTGGAGCTCTTTATTGTCAGAAATTACTGTTTGCTATTTGCTTCCACTGACTCCCAATTCTGACGTTGGTTCTAGCCATCGTTCTTACTCTCATTCTTCTAGTCAGCGTCAGGTCTTGCTCTTGTTCTTTTTTTTCCTTTTTCTAGTTTTATACTTTGGCCCATCCTTCGCTCCAGTTGATTGTGCATCTTCCCGTCACTCCTCAAGTCCAAGTCCAAATGAAACAAAAAAAATCTTTAAAAGATGCATCGAGGCATTCTATGGAAACGCAATGCAGGCAAAATTATGTAGACCAAAGTATTCTCGCTTCAAGGCGAGGCTTTTGATGAATCCTTCACTTTGTGCCTCTTGTGCATTCTCGAATGTGTGTCGCTTATTGCGGGTATACTTAGACCATGGACGTCTGTCTCTTCCTTTGTACTTTTTCACACACACACACACACAAGCTTGTGAACTTGAAAATAAATTAGAAACAAGATTCATTATTTCTCCTACAATTCTTTTCATACTTCTCTTTGTGATTTTTCAGTGATTTTCACAATAAAAGGACTTGAAAAAGTACAAATTGCAAAAGTAACCTAAAATTTACATTTCTATTTTTGTCTTCATTTTGGTGCAAAGAGTCAAACAGGAATTTTACTAGAGAATAAATATTACTATCAATATGCACAAAGCAATAATTTTAAAAGTCTTGACATTTTCTTTTTGCGTTAAAATAAATTTATGGACAATAAGGACAGTTAGATTAGTTATCAAAAAAAATAATTTTTTTCTCTTCCCATTTCAACACTTTCTAGTCTGAGGCTACAAAAGGAAAAGTCACAAATAGGAATTACACAATTGCATTTGGGTATGCTGAAATGAGAAAAATGAATGCGATTCACAAATATTTTGTAGGATTCACACGAAATAACATTCAAATAAATATTTGGAATGGTTGAATGCGAAAATGATGACAAAGACAATATTTTTTGAAGGTAAAAGGAAGGAAAAAGTAGGAAGAAAGCAAAATTCAAAATTATGTGATATAAATTATGATTACATGTTTGATAGAATGGAAAATGGAAGCCACGTAGCTTGTGTGTTTGTGTGTTTGTGTGGGGGGAAATGAAAAGGAAAAAGTTTGGACAAAAGAAGAAAAAGAAATTTTGAAAATGTGCTAGTTTTTTTCACTTGTATATCGTTGGTTTTTGTGCTCTTATATTTTGTCTATACATATTTTTGGTGTGAGAATGAGGATGACTCAGGTTGAGTGCTGTGTGTTCAGTTAGGACTGTGTAAAGCGTGTGAGTTGTCTGCGATAAGAATATCGACCCGCAGTTGGCACACATTTCCGAACACTTGAGTCTAGTTTCGCTCTGTGTAGTTTGAAAACCAACTCTACCTCTAGCTCTAGCTCTAGCCTTAGCCTTGTTCACCACTCAACTATCCAAGCAGTTAGAATTATATAGAGTGAACAGCAAAAGTTGAGAAATTTCTGCAGACAAAATTATTCCGGGAGCAAACTTGCTTCAATTCTGCACGTCCTCTCTGAACAACGTGCCATTTCTATTATGTTTCCTCTGTATGTACAATCCTCTATACTCAAAGTAGTTTTCAGTCTCTAGGGTTGACTTGCTTCATTTTAATGCCATTATAGCCACATGTGATGTTAGTGTAGGTATATGAGGTGTATTCGTATGTGTGTAGATGAAACTTTTTTTTTTCCTTCGCCTTCGCTGGCTCCATTTATTTCAGGTAATGTTGGTCGACACACACAAAGGGACCACAGATACACACGAGGTAGCAGGATTCTATTATATAAACTGCAAACTACACTCTTTCGTGAAATATTGGACGACCACTTTGGAATGTTAAGCTTTTTTCGAAAAAGAGGAACGTGTTGAACTGTGGTTACCTTTTACATTTTTATATTACAAAAGAACAAGGGGGCACAAGTGGAGTCAATGTGATTTATTTACTATTTTGTTCTCTCTATTCTTTACTGTCTGTATTATGTTTTATCAAGTTTTGGAATGGAACACACGCGCACCAGTCCGTACAAGTGAGGTATAGTAAATCCAAAATGGGAATTCAAACTGACATTCTTAGCTAATAAAGACTTGTAATCGAATTGATTTCTGTATTGCATCCA
>JAQHQX010000623.1:0-11790 GCA_034694425.1 Arrhopalites sp. Gr-Col-00791 | reverse complement strand
GGAAATAATTTTGTGACCATTTTCCTGACCTCCAGAGGTCACTTTGCCAAATGGCCTGTTGTGACGACCCCGTAGGTCAGAAAAATCGGAAAAAAATTAGGGAGACACTAAAAAGGGTGGAAAACAAAATGGCTATCTTGAATTTTTAGTAAATTGTACTATTTGACCCCAGGAGGTCACCAAAGTATTAAAACTAGGATAGAGGTCACGGGGTCACACATTTCGATTAAGTCTGAACAGCCATATTGTTTCCCATCTTCTTGTGCGTTTGTAGGATTTTTTTCAGATTTTTCGGGTCAACGGGGTCAACAGTAGAGGTCATTTGGTGAAGTGACCCTTAGAGTGACCTCTGGAGGTCAGCCGCTTTGAGGATTAGTTTCAGGGGTCAAAATCAAGTTTCTCATTGTTCCATTCAGTATTTTGAACAACCTAATTAGATGTTCTCATTATTCAAATTACGATTGTAGCACACAGCAATATGTGCTATTGAGTTGCATGCGGTGGGCGGGTTACCGCCGATGTGGCGGTTGTGTCACTTTCTCAAAAACTTGGGCCAATACTTAGGGTCATTGTCCAGAGGTTACAGATTTTTAGCATGTTTCGTTCTCCCACACCACAAACGAACACTTTGTCATTTTTGGCGTTTTTAATTGGAACGGGAGTTACAAGATCCCGCCTGGCGGGCGTGTTTATCATTAACTTTTTTGGCGCCCCCGGATTTAGATGTAGTTTTTCATGGGGAATAACATATCCGAAAACCAGAAACTTTAATGGAGACTTTTTTTGCCCCCGATCCTAACCTCTCCTTTTATCAATTAAAAATTTATTATTCATTTATTTCAATTCAGGTATTTGAACCTGAATAAATTAATTAAAATATAAAACTAGATATTAAAACAATTAAATTCACATTGTCAAGTGATTTTCAATTATTTTCCGAAATGTAGACACAAATAAAAGTATTTAACTTTTGTTTAAAGTTTTTAAGGGTGAGCAGCAACATTGACAACAACAGCTCTCTGATACTCATCATCCTTAAGAATGATCCAGTAGGCGTGTATTATTCCAGGAAGAATGGCCAACAAAGTTAGGCCAATATTAATTAAAAGATCCACTCCACATCCCTTTCGCAATAAAACTCCAATTGGAGGTAAAAAAAATGCCACAAGGAGCATACAAAATTTTCCACAGCAGCCCATCCTTTATCTCAATTATACTTTTTGTTCCGAAATATTGACAATCTGTTACATGACACAATAAATTATAATTAAAAATTAAAAATTTCAATTTCAACAGTCACCAGACTGTTAGTTTCAAACTAAACTCCGTCCCATATATATAGTCGCGTCTGTTTTTTGAGATTTAAAGGAATAGTAGCTTACTAAACAAATTTTTATCATTACCCTGACGTCATCCTACATCAGTAGCTTAATGTTGAAGCGAAAAATCGTCAGTCCCTAAATCATCAAAAAATGTATGGACACAAAATTGATTTTGGGCTGTCCCATATAATTAGTCGCTTTCAGTCTAAGCGTTTTATTTCCATGAAAAAAGTTTGCATTCAAAATAATTTTAGTCTAGTGGGTTCTTAATAATGAGTACACCATCAATTGTTGCGAATTACCACTAAATACCGGGTATCCATTGTCCCCGCAGGATTTTGGTGAACTTTTTGTGAGATTCTTCTTTGATCGGTTACTCCAGGTCATCTATGCTGTGATATTGGGCTACCTCAGCATTCACACGTCTCGCCAATATGCCCTGTAGGTTTTCCACACGAGTCAACTTGGTGGGGACCAATGAATTACTCTAATTTTCCTCTTTGTCAACCAAGATTTTGTTGGCACTGAGTCATGATCTGGAGCTTCTTATCTTGCAGAAAAAACCAATCTCGACCACCAATTTTTACTGAGAGTGCAAAAATTATCAAATTATGAATTTTTGCATACAACTTTTGATACCATCGAAAGTTGTATGTAGTATTTTTTGTGTCGTCTCAATTTAATTACTACCAAAGTTAACTAACCTAACCTACTACAAAGAACTTTCACTTGTAAGACTTACAAGTTGTAAATTTTAAACTTACATTTTGTCTCAGGAGACCTATCCAAAGATGTGGTAACTTATTTTGTAATTGAGTTTGAAATTCTATTAAATTAATTAAAGGGTTATGATTTGTGCCGTTTCTGTTTTTAAATAGTAACAGAAATCCCTGATAAAGTTAAACTGGGGCCGGATTCAATAAACTTTTTAAATATTTAAGTACAACTTAGCGCATCCTTTAGCAATTTGAGTCTAATTTAACGTCTCTTCAAACATTCGAAGGGTCGACCCTTCAAGTGACCCTGGTCACTTCAAGTTCAACTCAAATGTCAACAAAACTTCCACAAAGTTTCGTCACTGCAGACACAGACTACGTCACTATCACAATAATTGACACTTATTAATTTTTTAAAACGTGACCAAAAGACGCCCCAGATTGAAAGTGACGAAAATGATGAAGTTGGGTGTGGACATTTTATCCAATTTGTTGAAATGTCCAACCTTGATTGCGATTTCTGGAATTGATTTTATTCCCTTTTCTATTGCTCGAGCTTCTGGGGCAGGGAAAAGTCCTTTGGAGGTCTTCCAAGCTTCAATTTTCAATCTTTTCAAGTTTTGGGGGATTTTGAAGGCTGTACCGTATAAGATCGGGACGATTGAAGTGCAAGAGAAAGCGACTAATAGTGAAAGCAAAGCGACAAATGGATAATGGTCGTGATAGCGAATTGTAATAAACCCTCCAATCGTCGCATAAGCGATACAAACCAATTTGATGGACCAGACGAGATGACAGCTGCATTCATTGAAGAGGTGGACATAGAGTTGAAGTTTCCGAATGTTTCGATATCCACCCAACAAAACCTCTACATCCAAATGGTCTACACATTCTACACATTCAATTAAACTCCATGATCCCTCGTTACAAATTAATACCACAATAAAATATCATCTGCAATTTTCAACTCACTCTTTGAACGTGTCCTTCAATTGATGGAAGGTTTGAAGACATTTTTGAAAAAACAGAAGTTGATATTCGATGAAAAAGCGGGAAGAAGCGACAACGTTGAACAACAAAAATTTGGTAATGCAAATTACAAAGAAAAAGATGGAGTCTTGGTACTGGAGGGGCAAAAGAAGGTAAATGAACGTCGGATCAAAAATCAATATACAACCGAGGGAATAATATATGAGGTAGGCCATCCAGGGCATATTTAGCATGACCAGCTCTTGGTTTTCATATTTGCTAAACTTTCGGGTGGGTCGGGCATCTAGAAAATGAAGTTGCAAATGATCAAAACAAATCAATTTCATTTTAAAATGCGTCAATGGTAGCAGATACAATGCAGATTTTAATAGTGTAAGAAATATCCACGTAGATTTTCGTGAATTTGACGCGGCAGCATTGAAATTTGCAGTGATTCTCAGTTTGAGGTTTTTTAGTTTGAGGTATCGAAATACTGATGTCAAGTTTAAGAAAATATAGGATGATTTTTTGAACTATAAAAGGGCCCATTTTACCTTGATCGTTTTGGAAAAATTCGTTGAAAACCGTTACGACAGTAGGTGCATGGAGGATAAAATATTGATATCTCCAAAACAGTACCATGAAATTGGCTGCAATATTGAAGGAGTAAATTATAAAGTGCTTGGGCTGCCATTCGATGTGACGACCTGCGCATTGACCCAGCGTATAAACCATCAAAATGAACTCGAAGATGAGTGCGAATAAAATTGATATCCAGATGGTGCGTCTCCATTTTGATTTCTGTTGAGTGACTTTCCCCAATTTTCTGTTGACTTGAACTGGGAAGAAATTCACTAGGGATTCGATTTCGAGAAGAATCAAATTGAAACAAAGTTCCTCTTTTGTCAACATTCTCTCACATTGAGAACTAGTTTAGTCGAAGAGTCGACTGGAACTGAATGCTCTGAAAAGGAAGATAATTGATATAAAGATACTTTGTACTTGGATCAACCTTCGATTCGTTTATTTGCAATTTCCTGGATTTATCCGAATTTCCGTAAGCAGATGGGGGCTATAATTTTTTTGAAATTAAGTGGTTAAAGTCTTTAACTTAATTGTTTAGCCAAACCCCATTCAATATTCTAGAAAGTGTTGGACACCTTTTCTGTAGAATAATCAAATAAGCCATTTTCGAGATCCGTCATTGCCTTAGCAAGTTCTATATTTTTAGAAAAATCCGGATGCTACAAATGCAGAAAAAATAAAACAAAATCCAAAATGACATTAAAAAGGCGTAGGTTGAACAGTTGGCACGTGAATAGTTGAAGGTTAAATGACAATTTCAATTGCTGTTGTTTGGCCCCGCCTCACCCAAAATCCGAAGAATCAGGCAATTTCAATCAACTCCTTTTCTACGTAAAAATAGGCAATTTTAGAGCTTGACTGTTTGAGAGAGTTCGACTTTTCGTTAGAATAATCTGAATATTTCAAAGACAGCCAAAAATAGAACTTCGAACTAAATGACATGAAAAATGTGCTGGTTGAAGCAATTTCCTGTTACTATTCGTGAATAAAAAATGCGCAAATCTCAATCACGAAATTAATTTAACAGGGTTTAAAACTCAGATCAATGTGGGTTGCCAAATCTCCGAATGAAGTTCTGAGACAAAATGTACGTTTTTAAATAGAATCGAAAGATCTTAGTTGAAGCCTGAAATAAATAACACATCTTCTATAAATGGATAAGTTTTTGATAAAACAAGGTGAGTGTCTAATTGTAAGCCAAGAAATCTATGCACCGCTCATGCTTTTCAAATGAGATTCGCCATTGAGTTTAAAACAGACATTCACCTTGTTTTATCAAAAACTTAACCAAATATCAAATGAACCTTTAGTTTCAAACCAAACTCTTATTTTCGAAAGTTCAAGTTTGTACTTTAAAACTACAATTTGTTATAATTTTTTGTTTAAGGTTTTACGAGATAATTGTCAGAATTAAATTAAGCCAAGCCCCGAGGGGACCCTATAGCGATTCATCAATTTTAATTTTAAATCAATGAATTAAATTAAGCTAAAATTAGCCCATTGAGTGTTCTTGAGTCTCAAATGACTTGAAAATAACTTGAGTCTAGGACCCTATCTCTTAATTGACTTAGAATCAAATCAATAGGGTGGATTGAGGAAGTTGTTATGTATCTTGCATTGTTGTGTACACAACAATCACGTGATTGGGTGTCAAAGGCCAAAGTTGATTTGTTAAAAATTTGCATCGTATCATGTTGCCTCTATTCATCCAGAGTAAATATGTTCAACGGTACTGTAATAGGTAACCCCATCCAGCACATACATACCGCATGTGCCAACCAGAAATATTTTCCCACTTAAAGTTTTTGTAATCAAAGTAGGTGTTGCGTGGTTCATGGATCCAAAAGCACCAGTAGAAGAATAGAAATAAGTAAAATCCTAGAGGGAAACCAAGTCGAGCAGCTGCATCGATTGATGATATTGCACAAATTTTGGAATTCCAAACTCATTTTAGAACGTCACTTTGTGACGCCTTCAGCAGCCGAATATTATTCTGCGGACGGGAAGGAAACCAGCAGAAATATTCACTCAAATGTCCGTTTGTCTGCCCGAAAAGCAAATCATCAGCGGTGAACAGAACAAGTCCGAGCTCTGAAAAGTTATCTAGTTTGTATCCAAGTTCGGGGCGAAGTGATAACGTCTTTTTTATGAGTCTGATTTGTCTTTTAGAAACTTGTACGAGCTCTGAAAAGCGTTTTTTAGCCTTTTCCGAGTTGGTCAGAGTTTGTTTCCAGTTCGGACAGACAGACTGACGGGAAAACGATTTTAATAGGGAGCTTCGCTTCCCTAATAGATCTTTATTATTAATCAAATCACTCGATTATTTTTGTAAAGATAAAAATGAAAAAGGTGGACAATTTAACGAGTTTCAGTCACCTTTTTTCATTGATTTGGGAATGATTTAATAAAGATTTACCGATGATGAGTCAACATGTGTCTGGAATGAATTTATCACTAAACTTTTTGCTGATGATTTGTCGGCAATTAGAAATTATTTTATATATTTAGATTAGAATTGAACGGTTTGGAGTTGATACTCAAATATGGAGTTTATAGCGATTTCAAATGGAAATCAGAGATTGACACTGCAGCATCCCCTTTTTGCGGCTAAGTCAACTGCTCACTCATTCCGTTTATCTTTAGCATTGAGTTTGTCCTTTTGAGATAAAACAAATACTCGAAAGAGGATATTTTTCAGATTGCTTTACATGTTCCTATTGGACTGTACAATTGTTCCTACATGATTTTACGTTTCTAAGAGTGTTATAAATACAAGTGATTCTTATGTAAGTTTATCGTCACAATTCAACTTTGAACTTTCACCCAACCTTCAAATTCATCGTTCAGCCCAGAAAAATTCGTTTTTTAGAATTGAGGAACTGCAAGTACATTATTAGCAACTTTTGAAACTTGCATAATTATTTGATTATTCGATTCAACCTTATTTCCATCTTCAATAGGATTTTGAATCAGTTTTCTAAAGACTACTTTGTCTGTCCTACGTGAATGCCTTAAGACTGAATTCTGTAGTTAATATTGGCATAAAATTTAATTTCGGACATGAATTCAAAAACTTTTTTTTCTCAAGTATCGACAAAACAATAGAGCAAAAGGTTACATAAAGGAACTTTTGTACTTACATCTAGTCCTAGAGATCCTTCGGAAACCCAAGAAAAAATGTCGGTGGCAGACGAATTAAGCTTCTTCGGTCTACAAAAGTTCTTCCAGAACAGGGAACGAGCCTGTTATTTACTTGACAATACAAAAAATCCTGATAAAATCGCCCAAGCTATGAAAGTTGCATCACCCGAACAAATCGTAAGCCAACATTTGAAAATAATTTCCAACTGTTTTACAAATTAAAATCGTCAAAATAATACCTAAGCATTCATTTACAATTTCATACATATTTAGAAAATGACATCTTACAACCTACAATTTTTTAAAAATGTAATTCAAAGTCAATTATCAAAAAATTGTTGTCTGTATACACATACACATGTCTGTAGATGGAACCTCCCACTGAATATGGAAGATGTTTGAAGTTGTACGCGGGTCTACTCGATTGTTCGGGCACAGCCCACGATTTCATCGACGCCCTCAACAACAATCAAAATGAACACGTTGTCAAGTTCATTGAAGAAAAACTTTTTGTACTCAAATCAAAGTCTTCTGGAGTGACTGACCAATGTGATACACCTATTTCTGACCAGCCCACTCAACCACCAGCAGAAGCTCCAGCAGATCCTAAAGAACTGGCCAAATGGTTGGAAAAACAAATGGACAAAAATAAATTAGACTTGAAAAAATTTCTCCAACCTTTTCTAGATGACTTGTGCCAAAATACAACGAACATTACGCAACTGACGATTTCTCTACTGAGTGCTGGAACCTTGGCCCAAACTTTAGTGGATGAATGTGTAAGTGTAAGCCATTTTCTGTTATTTGTAAAAAAATTTGAAAAACGAAAAGAACTGAAATTTTTGGAAATTGGATTTGTAGATACTTGAGAAGGGATCGTATGCTCAAAATGTGTATCTCTACAGGACATTTTTTAAGACAAACAAGTACCAGGCTTTATTTCAGTCCCTAGCAAATACTGGAAACGATCACATACTCAAGCGGATGTACAAGGAAATGACTAAATTTTTATGCTCTTGACTCAGTGCCAGAATTCAGGATAGGAATAGAACTAGAGAGAAACTTGCCATTCATCTATGAATAAACAAAATAAATAAGCCAATAGTGTATTTTAAATGACGATAATTCAAAATTTGTTGAAATTTTTTTTCATGATTCATCATCAAAAATAAATGAATCTATTGAATGTCTTACCTGTTCTGTCCATCATGATTATCAAGTGCAAAGTGCATTATGAACAAAATTATCATGTGCAAAAAAAGTTTTCTGAATATTTGAATTATATTTTATAGACGTGAGCATATTCATTGACAAATTAGGCAAATTGGAATACATGTGAAACTTTCAAGTTAAAAGTCGGACAAAAAAAATACAGGAAATAGTTTCAATCTTCCCATCTATCCTTCATAATGACACGATACTCTGGTGGTTTATGCATAAAATGTGGTTTCCCATCGACATCCATCCCCTTAAATTCATCGGTGAATCGAATTTCAAATCGATGAAAGATGGAAGTAAAAAATAGGAAAAGTTCATCTCTTGCCATAACTTCTCCAAGACATACTCGTCTTCCAGTGGAAAATGCAAACATATTTTCATTCTTCTCCATTGTCTTTCCATCAGTAGAAAGAAAACGGGTGGGATCGAATTCTGTTGGATTTGGAAATAATTTAGGGTTGAAATGAATATTATATAAATTTGGTAATATCCAAGTTCCTTTCGGAATATCGTAGCCATGAAATTTGATGTCTTTCAAAGCCTCATGAGAAACTCCTATTGGGAGGAGGGTACTACGACGTAAAACTTCTTCAATCACAGCACAACAGTATGGTAATCTGTATACATAAATCCATTTCCATCTTAAAGTTAACTATCATTTCAAATTGAAACAATCAATTAAATATACAAGTACATAATTGTGTCGGAGGAAAATTAAAAAATAAATCTACTTCGGTCTGTCGGTAAGGGATGGTAAACGATTTTTACCAACTACAAGGTCCAATTCTTCTTGCACTTTTTGTTGTACATTAAGGAATTTACAAAGGTACAATCTGTTCAATGAAAAATTTACATATTTAGATAATTCATAATTATAAATTAAATATATTTTCAACAAAAAATTCAAACTAGTCGGTCAGGGAAATTTTAACAAAAAATTTTTTACATGCTGAAATTAAGAGTCATCGAGGTAGTATCCGAAGCAGCAATGAAGAGGTCAGCCACGACAGCAATCAAATTTTTTTCTAAAAAAACCAATTGAAACAAATTGAAATATATTCAAGTACAGAAATAAAAGGTGTTTAGAAATGAGTTGAGAAAACTGTTTTTGGTTTTAGAAATTTACCTCCAAGTTCTCCATGAAAACTTGATGTAGAGTCTTTGGTTTGTCTCATTTCTCGAATGTACAAGTCGATGAAATCCCTGTCCTCTCCATCCTCTTGAAACGTGGCAATATGTTCTGCTACGCGGTCTAGAATGAAACTTCGTACAGTATTCACCACGTTCAACATCGTATTGTATCCACTTAGGTTAGGTATTAATTTGGCCAACCAAGGTATGGCTAACAAGGGATAAACCGAAGCCAACTCTGACACCCTGAAATTATTCAACAATTTATTTAAACTTTTTCTTTAATGATCAAGTTTACTTTCAACATTCAAGTTCAATGTCAATCTCAATCTCGTATGAAAATGGTCGTCAAGACTTTGCTCAAATATGAGAACGTATTTAATTTAAAGCTACGAAAAAATGTATTTTAATTACTGTGTATTAGTTTTCAGGATGTGGAGAAGCTGAGGATCATCCTGTGGATATTTTTTTGAAGCCAAAATTTGCCAAAGAGTATTCAGAACTGCAAGGCTCAAGTGTGTATCCGCTTCGATAGGTTGACCTTCATTTTTTTTAAAATGTTCCAATAGTTCGTGAACATCGTCCTTGATTACCGACTCTAGATAATTTTTACCAAATCCAAAATCTCTGTTGGAAAATTGAAAAAACTTGTGTCGTAAACCCTCAATTAGAACAATTTTAGTAAGTAAGGGACCGGCATCTCAAAATTTTATCTACAAAAGAAAGGATCTCGATTACCTGAGATGCCTCAAAGTAAACCTAAAATTTAAAAAAAAATTTGTTGGCGAAAAAATGGAGATAAGTTTTGAAAATGAATTAGAGTAAAACCGCGAAACTTAACCTTCTCTGCTCTTCCCATTCCTTTCCAGCAGAGTTAATCACACCTGTGTATTTAAACATTTAAGCAAAGTCAAATAGTCTAATATTTTTAAAGTAAATACATTTTAATTGTGATTCTTTTAAAGTGATTCAACTTTCTCAGGTATAATAAATTTATGGACTAAATACGTTGTTCAGAATCCAGTGACATTTCCAATTTTTTAAATTAACCTTGAATTTTGCGCATTCTCAATTTCACAATGTTTTGAATTTTAACTCTAGGAGCTTTGTTCATAAACCAGTTTCGATAGAAAAGGCACTAGATGCATAATTGAAGTTTAAGGAACTAGTTCTCCTTTACAAAATTTTGGCTTTCGATGATATTTCGATACGGGTTATTTGTGGGACCGTACAGAACTTTGTCCAAAAACTAAAAGCTCATTGAGAAAATTGAAGTACTGTGAAGACCGTCAGATAGGACAATCTGAATTAGAGATAAAATCGGGTACAAGAGAAACATTTTCAAATTTTCATTTTAGATGGCTACACATGTATGTACTTGTAATTGGAGAAGTAAAATTTTAAAATAATTGAGTTACTAATTTGATTCATGTATAAGGTAAATACCTCTAGGCCCACCCTGGATCAGCATAAAATTTTCATTTTGTGGTCTCCCGGTTATACTGATGTCATTGAAGAGTTCGCGGACCCATTTTGGATCCGAAACGATCATAGTCCTTCAAAAAGAAATAATCAACTTGATTTAGAAATTACCATAAAATATTTTCACTCATTTTATTCTTAGACATCCAGCACAAATTCAAATCTCAAAAGGAAATGATGCATTCAAATTTCAATGAAAAAGTTGGTAAAGATGTCACAAAATACAGATTTCCAACATTGTCCACTACATCATATCAACTTTTGTGATCTATCACCAATTTCATTGCCCTTCTGTATCTTGAACGAAATTTAATTTTAATCAAGTTTAACAGCAGACTCAACTATATGTACAGTGATCCCACTGATAAAATAACTTGAATCCCTTTTGTCCATTTGCCAAAGGACATGGACATCGGAATTTTGCTTTCTGTTCTAAAATTCTGAAAGTTGACACAGAGCTCCTCAAGACCTTTCCGAATAATGTTCAAATGAACCACTTTCCGGGGGATGACCTTTTTTGACCTCCAGAGGTCATCAAAGATACCTTTTGTTTACGTTTTGTAGTTAGTTTTCAACCAAAATTCTTGAAACTTGGTATGAAGTTGCTACTGGACATCCAAGTTAATTTAATGTCAACATTGTGACTATACTTCCTTAACCCGACTCTCATGACCTCCAGAGGTCAACTTTGAAAGTGGTATATTGAAATATCGTTCCGAGTGGTCTGTCAATGTTTGCCAAGTTTCAGTTCAAGCGGACAGAAAATTGTAGTTGATGCTATGTTGTCGATGTTGACCTCTGGAGGTCATGGGAGTCAGATTAATGATTCACAACTGTGAATAGCAGCAACTCTGTAATGATGACAAAATTGTGTTTTACCGATTCAGTCCAATGTCACATGTATAAATATTTCCATATTTCTCAGTCCATTCTTCAAATATTTTGACACCATTTTTCAACTGAAGAGAATTCCCAATGAGTGGATACGATCTGGGACCTACAAATCATCCAGTTGAAAAATTAATTGAAATTTTACTTTTGCAAATTTAATTCTTCTCCCTACAACTTGACGATAAAATATTTCAATTTGTGAATTAACGAATTACTTCTAATAGCACTCGGGGTCAATATTTTGTTTCAACTATATTTTCAGTAGATGAGTCTACTCCTACAGGGTATAAGGTAAAATATTCTCTTATTTTCAATTTTCATTTGTTTACCTGGTG
>JAQHQX010000622.1:0-11804 GCA_034694425.1 Arrhopalites sp. Gr-Col-00791 | reverse complement strand
TTTTCGAATTCTGCCGGGCGATTGCAATGGAGACGAGTGTACTCGGAACAATCGGGTCACATTCCCCAAAAAGTCTTTTCTGTCGGCATAAACCTCCAGGAATATCCGAAGAGACTCTTCAAAGTCTCCACAACTGCACAAAACTCCAGCCAGATTATTTCTCGCTTTCAAAATCAGCGAATGGTTTTTTCCCAGAAAATCCAAAAACTTTTTATAAACGTGCTCACACTCTGCCATCGTTTTGTCAAGTTGTTCCATCACATCCAAGACTGCGGCCCTTTCAAGTCGTACAGTCAATTTATCGACATTTTCAGTGTCTCCATGAACTTGCTCGTACTTTGTACTTGTCCAAAACTTTTTCATAAGACTTTATGGAGTCCTCAGGTAGCTTCAAATGGTACTGCGAGATGGCGATACCTTCCAGCAGTTTTAAAATGAGGTTGTCTTCAGTTGCTGTTGATTCGGTCGTCTTTTCTACTGCAAGTGACACTTTAAAGGCTTCCTCGTAATCCCCATTTAGCCTCAATACTGTATCTAGGTGCATGTTCGCTTTGAATGTATCAGGATGATCTGGACCAAATTGTGTTGTGTTCTGTTGAATGTTGAGAGTTGTCGATAAGCTTTAATAGCCTTGGAGTGGTGTCCCAGGTCAACCATTTTGGTGGCCAAGGTGCTCAGAGCTGCCATCGTTTCCGGGTGGTTGAGACCCAACACTATTTTCGATGCATCGTATTTGACACTTGCCAAACCGAGAATTGAATCATCCAATTTGGAACTAATACTGGTCATTCTTGCACAGAAATTGGTAGCGGTTACGAAAATTGAAAGTGGCTCTTTTAAAATTTTGGGAAAGCTTTTTCTTGTGAAATAAAATTAATTCAACTTCATTTGAAATAGTGTAGCAATCTGAAATGTAGATTTGCAAGTGCTTCAGTTTTGCTGTTGTAGGAGAATTTAAGAATTGATTATATAAAATTAGAGAATTAATCCAGTTTAAAATTTGCCCAACTCAGAATAACCTTTTGTGATTCTGATTAAATAACCTTATACGTCTCGATTTTGATTTCGTCAATTAGCTTCGAAGTCATGATAAGTATGCAATTGTACCGATGAGCATTGTTC
The DNA here is from genome assembly GCA_034694425.1 of Arrhopalites sp. Gr-Col-00791. Lineage (NCBI taxonomy): Eukaryota > Metazoa > Arthropoda > Collembola > Symphypleona > Arrhopalitidae > Arrhopalites > Arrhopalites sp. Gr-Col-00791. The sequence goes on along the minus strand of JAQHQX010000622.1, from coordinate 10,682 downwards.
ACGGTGCAATCAGTATCTTTTTATCACAGTTACTGGCAACTGATTACTCACCATTTGGATTGATGAGCATCTCTTAAAGCCCTTGAAGGTGTTGTTCCTCCCAGCATATGACAGTATCATGATGACACCTCGACGATACCTGGTGGTCATCAATTGACATGGCATCATAAAGCTGGTATGCACTTTAGCCAAATCAAAGATAATTTTGGATGATATAAAGTGGACTTCCGAAGGAAAATGGAGGGAAAACAGATAAAGCCATTAGAATAAGGAAAAACAAAAATTTTACGATTTGAGTTCATCGGAATTAATTTTGATCAAAAACTCACTTCCCATTTGAGATTAAATGGAAAAAAATGGTGGATATAAAATTCTCTAAGGTTGACAAGAAACATGTTTCATGCATGAAAATACGTTTGTATGTTCAATTATGTTTGTAGTCCAGTGAGTTTCATTATGTTAGAAATAATGTTAAAAATCCGAGGAAAATTGTAAGCATAAATTCCTAGTCATTTCCCTGAATGTTGAGCTTACATTTAATTAATTAACAAACATTTCTCCAAAATTTCGTACTGAATTTGTTTTAAATTCACTTGCCAAGTTTCAATACTAAATGAGTTGTATTTCCATTGTTTTATGCATCCGTTTCAACTTGATATAGAAATTCGTAAGGCTCTCCACGAGTCGATTTAAACTGAGTCAACCGACGAGTTGACTCGCTTGAATCGGTTGACTCGACTGGTATTCAACCGACTCGCGAGTTGGAGAGTGAACCGTCGCGCGACGGTTGACCCGAGAAATGTACACGACGTACAAAACATTTGTTTCACTCTTTTCATTCACTCAACTCGGGGGGTCAGCAATCGGTTGACTCGTCAAATTAGAGACGAATCGAGCTACCTCGGTTGCTCCTTCCACACGAATCGAGTCAATTGAATAACCGACTCATGCTGAGCCTTAGAAATTAGTAGCTAATTACAAATTCTATTTGTAGACTTGAAAACCGCAAGCTTCGAGTCCGATTTGTGAGATTTCTGGAAAGTGAGAACCTTCCTTGAAGAAATTGCCACTATGGAGACCACCAACAATTTTGTTTCCAAGGAGTTGGTTGGTCAATTTGCAGTAAATCGTGCTAGTTCCACGATCTATCTACAAGAATATATTCACATAATTTGATTCTGAAAAAAACTCAACTGGATTTCAACTTACATTTTAATGTTTGAACTTCAAACTTTGAAGGATATGACTAAAATTCCGTTGTACTTCTTTAGATATTTCATGCTTGTGGTTTTATCTGTCCTCTTTAACTTCCAAGTCAGAGTCAGTGACACTGTCCAACTTTTCTATAAAAAGCCAATTCATTTCCGATAGTCTCAAAGATTATTCTTTTTACTTAAAACTGCGCTCTACTCCTTTGCCCAGGACAATCGGCTCAACACTCCTTTACAGAGGAGTTGACTCAACAATGAACTGTCAAGTAGTTGTTTGTCTTGTCATGGCCTTCGTCAGTGTCACTTCGTGGAGTCCCAATCGAGAGGTTTGTCCTAAACCAAAATCTCAACTTGATTTTCGTTTGCAGAAATTCGGTTCTATATGCAAAATTATTTTTGTGAACTTAGTGCCGCATAATTTAAACCTAAATAATATTGTTTAATTAACCAAAAACTGCAAAATTTTCTTGAATATGCCGAAAAATTTGCAAATAAAGTTGGACTTGTTTGTTCTAGTGGTTGACATTTCTATCGAACAGATGGGTTTCATTTAAGTCCATTCCAGTCGCCGAACGAACATCGGAACGCATAACAAGAATTTGTAGCACTCCTTTGCTGTCCAAAGGGGTTGAAAAAACATGTCCAAGCTCCATGCTCGATTGGCGTACTTTTCGGCGTCCAGAAAATGACGCTTCTTCTAATTGCGATATAACCTGTTGTCGTAAGGGAAGACTTACAGGTTTCTGTGAAGGCATCTTCAAAGGTAAATTCGAACAGAAAATAGAATTTGAAAAATAATTTTAAAATTTCTCTCGCCCTTTCTCACTATTGTAGGATGCGTCTGTACGGATGAGCCAAGGGACGTCCTTTGTGGACCTGCTGTTTCTCTTGGAGCAGTTGGATGTATCTTTGATTCAAGTAGATGCCATCGCAAATGTTGCCGTGAACAGTTTCCCAATTATGAAGGAGGTGGTCGATGTGAGGGGTTTCTTAAAATCAAATGCAAATGTTGATTCAACTTGTACGTCTTTTTTTACTTTTTTGTTGATCAACATCAAGAGCTGTATCTGCTTCTTAAAATATTTAAATTAAATTAAAGAAAACATCACAATAGTTAAATTGTAACTCTGCATGAGGATTAAATTAGTTATTAAATCACAATCCCCATATAACTCCCACAAGCAAATCCCCACTCGAGACGCGGATTCATTTTCTAGGAAGTCGGTCATTAAACGTACAGGATGTGGTCTCCACTATGATAAAAAATCTGGTCATTATAATTGAAATGAATAAAACGTTGGTTAATTGTGACAGAAATTGTGACTCGATTCAATTCAAATTTACAAATTACCTTTCATGTGCGCCTCCAATGGCTCAAATTTTTAATTGCTTTCCAAATAAATGTACAAAAGTTGAAACAATTGAACCAGTGAATCATCCGAATTTGAACCCATTACCTCATCCACTCACCACAAAACACTTAGGACTACAATGTAATTAAGCTGATTATTTATATGGGCTTTCATCATTATTCTACAACGTCGTCATTAGCACCCTGATGGCAACTTCACAAATTGGTATAAATTTGCTGTATTTCAGAGGATTCGGCCCACCATTATACATTTAAATTCACATTTAAAATAATAATTTTTTGCAAAAATATGAACCCATTTCTAATCCACTTTGCAATAAACTTTAATTTATTGAGCTGCTTGGAGGTCAATACTGGAGCTTCATTTATAGAAAAAAATGGTAATTTTGATGTTTAATAATCGTGGAATCATTTAATTATAAATATTTGACACAAGATCAACATTTATTTAACTTCAGGTAGTCCACTAACTCAAATAAACATTTTGTCGGGATCATACGTGGATATTTTTCCAAACGAGTTTGCTAAACAATTAAAAACGGTTGACTATGTAAATGGGTACTCCCACTTTCAACCTATTGTTCTAGTTTCCACTTAAGGTTCAACAAATGACAGAAATTGAGTATTCCCTACAAATTGTGTCGGAAAAAACGTTTTTAATCGATTTACAGCTGGCGATAATTGTCTAAACCTAGTCCTTGTTAGTACAAATTGGATATGACAGCTTCGTGCAAATATTGACGATCGCCATTGTTTCCAAAACTGGATAGTCTACCAATTACTGAACGACATTCACTATGTGGTACATACTTCCTTCAAGTTGATTGCAAAAAACCAAGAAGTAAAATCCTCTTATTGAGCGGTTAATAAAACCAACAAATACCGTACTGGTTACAGTCGGAACAATCTTAAATTTTCGGTACAACTCACTAAACTTTGTGGAGCTGAACGGAGCAACTGTAAAAGAATCTTATTGAGTCTGCTTGTACCACTTTGAGAAAATAACAAGAAAAGTTGTTGGTTTGGTTTGGCTATTCCCGCAAATTGCAGACCTACAAATAACAACACTTTAATGAAGTCAATATTTAACTTCTCAAAGATCTTGGACTCCCTGCTCCGACAAAATAGTTGCTTAAGACAACACCTGTCTCGAAGCTCCAGAATGACAATTTGAAGGTGGCACAAACTTTTGATGATGACAGAAGATTCAATTGGCATCAAGGGACAGGGCTCTAGTCTCACATGTGGAAGCAAAATTTCAAATCTCCAATTGTAAAGAACCACTTTTAATCATCGGAATAAATTTCACTTTGTATGTCATTTCCCCGAATCGTGTCAATGTGAATAAACACAAGAGAACAAATAGAAACAAAGTTAAATGTTTTCACCAAACCTATTTCTGTGTACCCTCATAAGTCTGACCTTTACCGGAACATTTTGCATTCCCATACTCTCCCCTAAATCGGATGTTACCTTGGACACAAAATTTCTGCCCCATGAGGATTATTACAGATGTTTCATCTACTACCAAGAGTACTCTACTCTACCATCTATGAACATGATGGATCTGCAAGGACGTCACCGACCACTGATAATCCACCCAATATTTGTGAACGAATCCAAGGTTTTGTGGTCAGAAGGAAGAAACAGATCATATTTACAGATTGGAGTAATCCCACAGTTAAAACACACAAACTGCTACATGACTTTGTTCCATCTACCCATCAACTACTCAATTGATGTCAGCCGGGCGACTTCGAATGAATATAAGTGGGGCTTCGAGAGTTGCCGAAGTGTCTTCAAAAATGAGTTTGATTGGGTACTGGACAATTTCCTGAATTATAAAAGACGCTGGCCACCGATTTACGCCCTCCATTTCTTGCAGTTGATCATCGGAGTAGACAAGAACAAGATTGTTGAAGGATCCTTTTTCAAGGTGGGTATGGAGCCAATCTTCTTCATCGTCCACGACGACCTGAACCCACGGAAACAGGAGGTGGATTATGAAGTTGAAGTCACCGAAGAGGAGAACACTGGGGACGAGTATGAATATTCGCAGCCACGAATAGACTTGCTTTGTGCATGCGACCACTACAGAGCTGAATCGTTTTCACAAATTTCTTTCACATGTCCAACCACTGATGGCTACCCGCCAGAATCCTGTAATGCAGATATGCGACGATGTCACCAAGAACTGACTGGTAATGGGAGTGAATATTTTTGGATGGCAAGAACTCACGATGAGGCACATGTGAAGCTCCTCAACAAATTCTACCAAAATTTTGATATGGAAAACAACAGCTTTTCGAACCCATTTACGTCCGATGTGTCTGATGTCGAATCGTTCACTGCAAATTTCTTGATTTTGCCTCTCCCACTGCATGTGGTCACAGACAGTGGGCTGATTGAAAAAACGCCCAAGACCATGACATTTCTCAAGACAACCAGAATCGATCAGATCATCAATATGACCCATTACTTGTACAACCAATACGAAATCATTTTGATTGAGGAAGAGGAATCATTCAAATTTATTACAGCCGATTCTGTCGAAGATGTCAGGAGTTCTCTCAAAATGTTTCTGATTCCATTTGAATGCCAAATTTGGCTCGGAATGATGATGACTATAATGGTGACTGCAATGGTACTGGTCTTTTTTGGACACGCTCGAATGTGTCATATGGACGAGATAATTGGAACGCACCATTTCGATTCTCGGGGACTGGTCCGACGTCATTATTTTCCAAGATGGTCGTCACATCGGCTGCTAAAAACCGAATTCGAGAAGTGTCAGCACGAGATCTCAGAGGCCTGCGACGAAGCACGTCAAACAATCCTGGAGTTAGCAGGACATTTACTTTGGGGCTTTGTTGATGTTGTGTGGAGAGTACAACGGATCTTGGTGGAACAACCAGATGGATTTAGTGAATCCCAAAGTGCGGTGCAGGGTTTCAGCAACATTTCCAAGACGATTTTTGGATTGTGGCTCATCATGGGAATCGTCTTGACAAATGCGTACAGGTAAACCATTTCACTTGTCAAAGTTGTTTTATAAAAAAGTAAAGTTGCACCACAAGTCATCAAATTGAATGGTTTTTCATGAGCAACTAAATCGTAGGTCACTAGTCATACTTTTCGCTTTTGTTTTCCTACCCCTACTACGATCAACATGATTCTAGGAACATCCATTTTTACTCGTCCCCGGAAAATTCGTCTCATGGAAAGTTAGTTCCAAGGAAAATTTGTGTCATGGTAATTAATCTCACTGACAGTTCCCGACAGTGTTTATTCTCCAACACGCTCGCGTCGCTCGCGACTTGTAACAAACGAGTCTCATGATTAGTTATAGTTAGGCTTCGAATTTTCCGTGGGACGAATCTTCCGAGTAACGATAAGCATAAGGAACGGGAGTTTATTCGGTGTTGATGCCGGTTGCTCAGGCCACAGGACCCTTTTTTCAAATGGCTTTGAAACAGAAATCCAATTTTCTCGTTCTCACAAAAACGTAATTTAACAGATACAGTCTTTATCCTGTTTGTCACTCAGGGGAATGGTGAAATCCGAGTATACAGTCAGACATGAATACAAATCCCACTGGAAATATCTTGATGAATTCAATTTGACGGATGCTGCCTTCAAGATCTACATCATTCAGTCCGATGTGGATTGTGTTCGGGAAAGTAATTTGGATTCCGATAAATTGCCGGAAGGGCGCAGAATACAGGTGTACAATAATGACAGTTATCCCAATTATTTGAGTCGCTTCAAATTGACCGTGCCCTGGATCCGTAATGCGTTGGCAAAAAACCTTCTGTGTAAATCTGAGGAAATGGATTACAAGAACTTGCAACGACTGAACGACGGAAGTCACCAACTTGAATATTCAAATCCAACCACTTTCGAATCCTGTCGACTATTGAGAAAGTGGGTGGACGTCCTGAATAAAATTCATTTAACATGTGACTCAAGCATCGACAAACTCATTGAGGAACAACTTAATTCACAGGAAACTGTTCTCATCGTGCTGGCACAAGATTTCGAATTCTACTGGAACAAGTTCAAAATTCTAATGAACGCCCACTCGAAAGGACAACTCAAGTTCGTTCATAATCGTAATGTTGATGATCCCTACGAGAGGAAGCGGTATGCGTATGTCTTCGAAACACCTACCCATGATGGCGGGAACTTTCTGGGCTACGACAAGCACCGTTACTTGAATCTTCTGCCCAGTAGAATGAAAATTTTGATTCAGTCTGGAATGTTTTCTTTGTGGCAGAGGTGGTCACGCTTATGGACGAGTTGGTTAAGAAGAAGAGGAGCCCACAAGGAAGATTGGGTTGATGAAGGTCAACCCCATTTTAGGACACTGGGTCTTTTCACATCCAACGTCCATTTAGTATTTCGAGTGTGGGTCATTTCTCAATTATTTCTGGGTATCGAATTCTTTGTTGAATTTGTTTGGAAGAGAGTTAACAGATAGTGCTGCAATCTCTCATTCAGTGACACCCACCCCGTTATCTCGCTTATGCAATATTTGGAGCTCTCTAAAACAAATTCCACGACCATTCCAACAATTCATTAATTTATTAGATTTGCATGACATGTATCTATCACTATTTATTTCAATGTAACTTTACTGTGTACAACCCGAGCACTGCAACAATAAACGATGAAGTACAGTCAACAAAATTAAATCCCATATATGAATGAATTCACTACCAAAATTATCTATCACTTCACTGAATGACTCATGTGACCTCGAACTGAAAATGCGAATGCCTTTGGCATAGAATGATTTTGGAATTGTTGGAATGGTCGTGGAATTGGTTTTTGGAAGCCCCACTATTTGTAAAAAGTCAAAATAACCGATCTCCTTGTGTAACGCGTATGGACATCGGACATTTTGACTGAAAGAAATTACAAAACACAAGTTTCCCGCTGGAGGTCAAGCACAAGATATACAAGTCTGAAAAAAATCAGAAAGATACTAAACATGACAGAAAACAAGATGGTTATTGACGGAGTGAACGAAGTGAATGTAGCAGGGTTCTCCCTTGGGAATTCCCGGGAAATTCCCGTGATGTTGGGCAGGCATGGGAATTATGGTTTTTTGATTTTCCAATTTTTCCAATTTGGGTATGGGACTCTAGTTTTAAATTTGATTTTGGTCCTAAATTAGCCTTTCTTAGAGAAGGTTGGCTTAGGGCTTAGTGCATAGGATAATCCATTGAACATTCTAAATATAAACAAATGTGGCTTTTTCAAGTATCAAAATGAAAATGGTTTGGATTTTATGGTTCATTCTGTTTATTCTGTCGTCGCATTCACATTTTAAACGAATTCCTCTTGAATATAAATTTTGTTCTTGTGACCCGCAATGGAAAGTTCGGGAGAAAAAGGAGAGGCCTACAAGTATTTTACAAAAGTTGACACCGCCACTGATCGCTACAAATGTAATTACTGTGAGTCTTCGTACAAAAAAAGTCATACGAAAATGATGAATCATCTTCTCAACCAGTGTCGTCGAATCCCGCCATACAATAAATCTTGGTTAATTGAAAAACAAAGGAAAAAAGGATCTTCTGCTCAAATGCCTAAAACCAATCCTTCGAGTACTCTTCTGACCACTGTTCCACTTTCACCCATCAGTATCACCATTCCCGATTGCCAAAATACCAAAATGTCATCTTCAGGGCAGCAAATGAGTTCATCGAGTTTTTCTAGTGGGCTTGGCTCATTCGTTGACAAAATGAGTAAAGGGGAAGAGGTGAGTTTCAATCGATTTAATTTTATGATGTGTGTGCTGATTGAAATACAATCATTGTATACCTTTTGTGCATTTTTTAGAATTATAACAATTCATATCGCTTCACGAATATTTGAGTTTCATAAGAAAATATTAAAAAACGACTTAAAGAAATTAAATTAATTAATTTCCTAAATAATAGTAAGTACATTCAACATTTTTAATTTTTGGAATTTAATTGAAAATATTTCAGTTGGAACTTCGGGAGCTTTTTGCTCTGTTTTCTAGCGGAATGGCAATGTCAGCATTCGAAAATGAAGATTGGAAAATTTTTTTCAAAAAACTTCGACCCACTTTCAAAATCCCATCAGCAAAAACATTGTCTACCACTTTATTAGACAAGTTGCATTGTCAGACGCAAGTCACAGTGCAAACAGCTGTCCAGAAAGCCAAATTTGTTGGGATTCAGTGTGATGGATGGACAAATATTCGGTGTGAAAGGATTGTGAATTTTGTCATCTCCACACCGAAAACTTTTTTATGGAATACTGTGGCATCTGGAAGTGAGAATCATGATGGTACTATTTTTTTGAAAAATTATCAACAGAAATTGAATTGATTGGAAAAGAAAAAGTTGTATCGCTTGTAACTGACCATGCTAGTGTCATGAAGAAATCTTGGAGACTTCTGAAAAATAAATATCCACACTTAGTGACATTTGGTTGTGCTGTTCATGGGCTTAACCTCTTGGTAAAAGACATTTTCAAAATTGAACGATTAAAGGAACACGAAAAATTATTGAATGGAATTGTCACCAAGTTCAAAAAGTCGTCAATATTGAAAAGTCGACTCGACGAAATTCAAAGAGAATCCTACAGCAAAACCTACGCCCTTCAGAAGTCGAACTCGACAAGATGGCTGTCCAAGATCATGTGCTTGTACTCTCTTCTGAGATCAAGAATTGCTCTGAGAAGACTCGGCATTGAAGATAGAATGGTGGAAATTTTGAGTCCGGAATACGCAGCAAAAATCCTTTCCCCCGAGTTTTGGAGTGAGAATGAACACCTTCTCCATATTCTCAGACCAATTGCAAAATGGATGATTATTTTGCAATCCGAAAAAAATCCTTCCATGCATCAAGTACTTCCAGCCTTTCTACAAATTCAAGACCAAGTGAATCAGTACTTGTCCACAACAAATATTTTAGAACATGAGAAGCATTACATTCAGAAAGTCATCAAAAAGAGAGAAAAATTCTGCATCCACAAAATGCACTTGGCTGCTCATCTTCTGGACCCTGAATTCCAGGGTGCATCTTTGAATGGCCATCAGAGACTATCTGCGATTTCCTTTATTTCTGACTTTTGCAAAAATTATGGATTCGAATCTTCTCGTGTCCTATCGGAACTAAATGCGTTCCGCACCCGTACTGGAAGCTACTCCCATTCATTTCTATCTGAGTTTGATTTTAAGACAACGAATGTCACGGACTGGTGGGGATTTCTCACAGATCAAGCTGGTTTGGCAGAGATTGCTATCACAATTATTAGTAATTGCCCAACTTCAAGCGCAACCGAAAGAACATTCAAATCATATAGGGACATTCATGACACAAAAAGAAATCGATTGGAAAATACCCGGGCTGGAAAACTGACCTATCTATTCCATAATCTCAGGCTTGAGCGTCCCAGAAGCTATCGAAAACACAAAATTCTGGAAGTGGAATATTTGGCTGACAGTAATGTTTTGTCAATTCCCGGTGGCTCAAACAAAATTCAAACTGACAGCGATTATGGACTGAAACACGGTTATGATTGTGATCCTGATCCAGAGAAATTGGATTCATACACGGATGACGATGACGATGTCCAGGAGCAGGATAAACATCTGGAAGATGTAGATGAGGAAGAAGAATGTTGGCTTGATGGCGACGATGAAGAGGAAATACAAGAACTTTTTGCACTTGCGACCAGAAAAACATTCTATTGAACAGCTTAATTATGGCTGCCTTATGTAATTTTTTATAATTATGTTGAAATGCTTATCGCATTTATATACAGATAATGTTCATATTTATATAAAATAATATGGATTATACAATAGATTATTTAAAAGCATTAATTTTTTAACTGGCTTTCAGTCATACAGCGTAAATAAATGATATAATACATGTTAATTGCTGGGTAATTGAAGAAATCATACATTTTAGCATAAATTCCCGGGAATTCCTGGGAATTCCCATCGGATTTCAAATTCCCGGGAATCGCCGAACCCTGGAATGTAGTCCCTACCAGTGAGTCCGAGAAAAAAATAGCAAATTCTTGTTCGCGGGATACAGCTTGCAAATCAAAAC
>JAQHQX010000621.1:0-11810 GCA_034694425.1 Arrhopalites sp. Gr-Col-00791 | reverse complement strand
GGGTTAGGAATACAAACAAAATACTCACCCCTTTCTACAAAACATGTATTAATGTTGTACTTAAATAGATGTGGACAGGTGATATGAATCGGAGGTCATGCACATTCCACTAATATTACTATTATTATTATTCTACTAAACTCAATTCACAATTCACAAATTACAATTTGTGAGTAGAATTTGCTCAACATTTTTCTATTATTCTTTTACAAAATGTGCGACAGTAGAAATATGTATAGAATAATAGGGGAAATGGTAAACCACAGCTAGTTTTAACCATACAAGGTTCAGTTGCTTTGTATATTTACCTTGACACTTGATATACGCGCATTTCGTTTCGACTACAGAGCGCTTTTAACTTTACTCGGTATTGTTTGTTTGTGGCCCCACTCCTCCTCCTCTTCATCCCAAGCCCAAGTGTGATGCTCATGGAATGATGCGACTGAGTGATTGCATGTCCATGTATGTTCACACAAGTACATATGTGTATGTATACTGAATACTCATAGTCATACAGATACTCTTTGGCTTGTGAATCATGATGCGATGCACTTGCAATTAAAGTCGTGCAAACAACAAACTACCATATAATCATATTATCCGTAATTCTAATGTTTCTCCCATTTGTAATAACAAGAATAATCCATGTGATACTCAGGTCCACGTGTACATATCCAAATACCTAAATAAGCCTTAGTATGTAGCATGTGGATAGACAGAGTAGGAGGGAACAACTTAATCACCAGCACACTGTACCAAATCAAATTCTATATCATCATTCGGAAATCCTATTGGATTTTCTGTAATTTTCCTTCGTAAATCCACCGGATTTTCCACTTATTTGCATGGACGATCAACAGGCGGCTACTGAAAGTCATGTATTTGTATTATAAACATGTATATTATCATACAGTCTATAATCATCCCTCTACCCTACCAGCCAACCCAACCACACACATTTAATTCCCAAATTAATTCTCTTCTCTTCTGTATGAGCAGTCCCAACCCAAAAATGTACTCTATGTACAAAGTGCACACTTCTACTCATCGTCAGTTTTTATTCGATTGAATTTGGAACAAATTAAATCTGTACACATTTATTCATAACTGATACCAATCATAAGAGTTTACCCACAAGAGTCTTAAAGAAATGAGAAACAGGTTTTGCAATAAAAAAAACTGTTTTTTTTGTTGGTTGTTAAAATATGTTTTACATAGAAAAAATGACTTAAAAGGTGGTCCGTGTATATTAATTTGTTTGAGATTTTTGTTGCTTATTGAGAAAAGGACCTTCTAACATGATGTTTGTATTGGGAATTGTGGACTACGATTCGTAATTTGTACTTTGTGACTTGTAATGAAATGATATTAGAGGGAGGATCAAGACTGAGATTTTAGAAAATGTAAAACAAGAAATCGTAGAGGAGTTGTTGTAGGTATTTCATTAGCATTTAAGGAGTAAAATGCAAGTCCATCCCCAGTGCTTCATGTCATTTATGGTATGAATATGAATAGGAATGGGAATGCGAGTCGACGGTCTATTAAAATGTAGATGTCATGTAGTACCTTTAAATAACTTTGGGATTGTATTTTGAAGGAGTAGTAGGAGTTGAACTAGGAGTCATTTTTTTGAGATGATTTGAGTGTGTGCTTTTAAGTGACATTTGATGTAGGACTCACTACACACTCTGCTCCTGACAACTCCATAAATACAGCCGAGAGATGAGGAGTTCAATTTGAAGCCCATATAAAATCGTCAATCTTTCTTACATGAGCATATACTTGCATATTTCCATCTCCCTCTCCCTACATAATAATAGGTAATAGCTTTTATATAGAATGTGAATGTACTTGCACATTTCTTTGTATTCTACTTGAAGCAAGAGAATGAAGAATGACGTGGAATGATGTGGTACTTGATTCACCTTTGCCCATCATCGCCTCTTTTTTTATACAATTTTTTTCTCTGCTTGTTGACTGTCGTGGAAATGTCTAAAATTCTCAATGACTTTAAGTGGCCGATTCAATGTAATTGTATATCATCCTAATCATGTTGAGATGTAATAATATTCAGTTCAACATCCGTTAGAAGAGAATGATGAGGAGAAAAAAAAGGTCAAAGGGCAAATACAGCGACAATCACAATCATTATTTATTACAGAAATTACAGCCTTCGTCATCCCATGTAATTTTCTCATTAATCCCGTCAATTAATCATAAATGAACTATATAAAATGACATTTATTCAACAACAAACTCTTATTTATCTTGTTGCTGAGTGTGCACCATTCATTTACATGTCCATGTGTCCATGTTCAATGTACACAGAACAAGGAATGTACCCTCATTTCATTGACTTGTTTCAAAATATTAAAACATCTATAGTTCTATACATAATTCTTAACTCTTTTTTTTTGCTGTCTTTGCTGTCGTCAGCAACGCAAAGAACAAGAGTCAGAGTTTAAGAGTTAGTCAGTCGGTAGCAAAACTATCTTGTTTGCAATTTATTTAGCAAATTATATGCAAATTTGACTTTTTATTCTATACATGGATGATATCACACAATATTCCCATTACTTTTTTCTCCACATGAAAGATACTCGACTGTGGGTGAATGTGTTTGTGTGAGTGTGTGTGTGTGTGTCGGAGAGTAGATGGAGAATTTAATTCAAAGTTTGTAAAATTAAGGATGATATTATATGATAGAAATGTTTATGTGATTCCCCACAAATGCATGTACAAGTAGACATGGATATGTACATAACTATTGCGTATAAATGCTTCCTTGTCGACACGATGCAAAGTTGGGTTGTGGTTTTTTAATAGGTTCTTTCAATTTCAAGCACGTTCTCTTCTCCCTCAGTCTCGTAGTGTAGATCCCTTCCCCTTTTCTATACTTTTATTATAAAATTACAAGAGTAAATTAGACAACAATAAAAGCTCGTCAAAAAATTCAAGGATACCAGGAGACAGGGACAGAGAGAAGAATTTAAACATTTTTACATAATAATCTCCTCGACTCATGAGATTAAATCGTGATTATGTATCACATATGTGATATACATTACATATTTTACAATTATACACATTCTTACAGACTATTAACTCTTTGTTGTTTCAGCCTTTGTTTTGATGAGTGTAGTCAGAGACAGACTTGGACTAGAAAAAGAAGTGATATTTTATTGCAAACAACAACTAGACTGCACTGTATGCTCTGTACAAGTACAATGAGTATTGAACTTTATTGAACCGTCAAATGTCACAATTGGAATTTTCTCATTTAAATTTTCAGCTCATGATGATGATGAGCGTAACGGAAGAGACGAGTCTCCTTCTCATTCAGACTCTAGACGCTAGACGCTAGACTCTGAAGTAGAGTTGAGCTATTGGGATGTTGGATTGTTGGAGTTGTGGAAGACTGACAATGTCAAAGACACTCTCACTCCTTTTACTACTCCTTTCTTGTCTCTCAATCACCATTTTCCATAGCTTAGAGGAATATTAATTGAGTTAGTATTAATGGGCTAAAGTAAAAAAAAGGGCGGACTTGTATTCCATTTAGATTTAGATTTCGGGGAAGAGAACCCGAGTCTCAAGACTAAGACAAGAGTGACAGGGGTAAGACAGGGACCACAGAGCATACTCAGATGGCAAATAAAATAAAACAAAAGGGACCAACTCACAATCTCAGTTGTTAATGAGACTCAAAAAAAAGAGATACAAAGCAGACGGTACTTTATGCACACAGACAAGGTATAATTTAGAAATTGGGTTAGCTGGAAGATAGTGTCAATTTATAATGCATAAAAAAGTATCAACTAAATATTTTTCTGTCTCACTACCTCTTTTCATGTCTCTCCCCACTGTGGAGTCTATAGAAGAAATGGGTATAGTATGTGTGAGTCTTACAAAAGAACGACAGAACAACGATAGAATATGAATCAAACACATACAAACAAAATCTTTGTATTTGTGCATGTAGACAAAGAATAGAATGAGTCACTACTTTGGCAATTCCTATAAACCATGACTATAGTTCTCATGTCTTATCTCATGGTTGGTTGTGTCTGGATTTGGATTTGGCAGTTTTATTTTTGTTTTATGTACACACAAACATACACTCACAGACACAAGCGGACTGTGTCTCTGTGTCGCTTTGTCTTTTAGTATTTGGCGTTTTTGGCATTCTATTTATTAAGATTGGAGAATGTCGAGTGGAAGGAAACAAGGCAGGAAAAAACTTATGGAGAGCATATGGGAGGTAGAATAGTTTCATAAAAAAAAACATTCTATGTGTAGTGATGTTGCCGCATGTACATTTTCAACATTAAACTGAGGTGTTTAAACACACGTGACTCTTTATTCGAATAATATTCTTCATTCTTCTTCTTCTTCTTGTAGGGTTTATTCTTTCTCTCCTATTTTTAATCCATACACAAAAGTTATCCTACACCCTTTTTTGAATCTGTCGACTCTGTCCTATGAAGAGAGATGACGAAAGAAGAGAAACTGGAACAACTCTGGTTAGATTTAGTATGACTGTTAGTCCTATTCCTATTCCTATAATACATGGAAAAATGTCTTTTATTTCCATCACAACTTTTTTGTACATTGTGTATCATTGTGTGTATTACAGACAGTACATGCACATTGTACAAGTATAATCTTTCTTTTCACTCTCATGTCCTAGAGTAGGAATAGGAGACCATGTCAGCGCAATGCAATATGCAATGCTTAGGGGATGTAAATAAATACACACACTCTACTCTGAACAACTGAACACGTCTATTGAATTCTTGTCGAGCCTATTGTGGTCGATAAAATTTCGACCATGTTTCATTCGTCATCAATCTCGCCTCCTTCAATGAATAGCCTCTTCTTCTTCTTCTTCTTCTCCTTCGTCTGGTTGCTCCTTTTCTCTATTTTCTGATTAGGTAGGCTAAGAGTATCCAGGTGTAGGTAAAAGGCCACTACTACTGCAGTTTCTCCATTGTAACCAAAAGCCCTCCCTCCCTCCTTCCCTGACTCTATTTGAATGACTGACAGACAACAAACCCAAAGCATCTGCATTGTCCTCACACAAAACGCCCAACAAGCACCAGTCCAAAATATGTACAAGAGAATGTAGCAAACTGTCTCTAATTCAGTTTCTCCACTTTCTACATTTTGTGTAGAAATGTATCCCCATAGCTATACCTACATGTACATGTACATGTATGGATTCCTGATCAAATCACGTACTGCGTAGTGAATACACACTTTTATACATGTATGACACCAAATACGTTTACATTCACATTGTAAATTTATCTGTAAAAAAAAGTGGAGTAGAAACCTTACATCAAAAATGGGGAAATGGAGGAGGAAAACTCTGACTCTGACTCTGACTCTGTAGAAGGACATTCTACATTCTTTCTCCATGTACAAAGACACAATGTACTTTAACTCAAATAATTATTTCACTCGATACGACGCACAGTCAAAGAACAAGCATCAAAAATTCGATTATAATGATATGCATGTACATGTACTTGGAATCATTCTCCTCGGTTTCAAAGCTCACATTTTTCTCTCACAAATGTTTCATTTGATCATGAGACTGACACTAGTTTTGGTTTTCTCCCTCATTTTCCAAGGCAGCTGCAAAACTTTCTTTTTGTTTTATTATCAACTAGAACGTCATTTAGACACTGATGAAACTTTGAATTTGAATGTACGTCTACATTATTTTTGTTGTTTTTTGTACTCCTCGTGTCTACAGCTTGTCTTGTCTTGTTGTTGTTGAATCAACTACAAGTCTTCAAGGTAAAGGTGCTTAGAATAAACTTGAAAAGAAAACTTGACTTGGAACATCCTTCTCTTTCCACCACCACATTTGTAGCCAATTTATATTGGTTGATTTTTTACTCATTTTTTTTCCTTTGCAGAAATGAGAAAAACAAATGTAAATGTTCATGTATGCTTATATTTGAGAAATTAGATTTTACAAAAATGCATGTCGAGGACGAATACACATTTCAAAAAAGAGAATTCTAAATTAGATTTGTCAATTTCATTTTCTGGGACTGGGACTTTTTTTTTAAAGGGGAGGAGAGAATGTCGTATTTGAAATAGTAATTGAGTACTCCACGTGCAAAAGACGATGAGGAGGAACAAGAAAGTTGAGCTGTGATGAATTCAAAGAAATATGACAATGATGATGATGTGTATAAATAAATCTTACAAAGAGGACAGGTAGACAGACTCCATTGTAGGTCGTAGGTATAATGTGAAATAAGACGAAGAAAATTTTGAATAGGTGTATATGCGTAGGTACTTAACTACATGAATAAGCTTATTCCCCCTTTTCCTTGCGCTCTTCATGAGTTGTAATGAACAGGTATTCATTCAACTATATTTTTGTTTGAATTTGATTATTTTGCCATATGTCACTCCAATTCCCTATTCTCACAACCTTATTCAAATACACACACAGCTAATGAGCTCCTTCATTATACTCACCCCTTATAATGCTCTAGTGTACTCACTGCTCAGACTTGATAGAAAATCAGTGCAACATTTAGTACGTACAAAGACGAGTCTGAGTCTTTTCGTCAAAATTATGACTCCCTCCAAGTACATGCATTCAACATGTCTCTTTGTGTGTATACAGCACAAGCAGTGTGCACATGTACAATACACAATATGTAAACGAGGAGGGTTATGGTGTCCATTAAATTAAATTAAAAATTGTTTTGACAATTCTCAATCCTCGACTTGCTCTCTGTACTCTCACATGGAATAAATTAATCACAAAAGTTTCAATGCTACAAATGAGTTGTTTATTTTGTTTGTATAAAGTTAATAAAATGAATTTTAAAAGAATTCTTTTCATT
The DNA here is from genome assembly GCA_034694425.1 of Arrhopalites sp. Gr-Col-00791. NCBI lineage: Eukaryota > Metazoa > Arthropoda > Collembola > Symphypleona > Arrhopalitidae > Arrhopalites > Arrhopalites sp. Gr-Col-00791. The sequence continues at coordinate 4,935 of JAQHQX010000621.1, read as the reverse complement.
TTGTAATTGTTTAATTACAACTTGCAACTATAAGTTTGTTGTTTGGAGTTTTTCAAAAAAGTTTTGAGAAAAATGAAAAGTGCTCAGAAGATACGCGAGGCCCTTGAAGGTTTTGAAAATGTACAACTCTTTGCTATGGGAGTAATTACATTAGGGAGAATAATTAGAGAAAATAATATTAGGCCAAGAAAATTATACTTTGCACTGGTTGTACATACTCGTATTCTACACAACTTTATTATCATGTGGTTGAAATGTTTCAAGATGAAAATTGAGACTTGAGACGTACGCAGGGGTATGGACGTGTACAGACTTGAGAAATGAATAAATAGAGTTGGATGAATGATTTTGTGCGTGTACATGTTGTATTTCAAGTCAAGTGGAAATTGACGTGTAGATACTCGTATTTCAAATGGAGACATTTAAATGTGTGTGTGTATCCACTTTGTATAATGAATGAGTTTTGAAATGACAATGACAATGAAGACTGTTTAATATTTGGGTTTGTTTGATGTTTTTGACAGAACGTCGTCATCGGTGAAAGCGATTCGTTCGCAAGCGGCGGAAGTGGGGGGTAGTATGGGGAACAGATGGCGACCACCAACTGGGAGGGAGGCCCTGAAATGTCTTCGAGTAAACCTCTTAACATTACTGACGGTATCAGGGGTACTGGCAGGTATTGCACTTGGTTTCATCCTTCGTTCATCTCGTGACACCGCTTGGACTCAACGAGAAATAATCTATGTTAAGTTTATTGGTGACATATTCTTACGGATGTTGAAAGCCCTCATTCTGCCACTCATCGTCTCCTCTCTCATCTCAGCCATTGGCTCCCTTGACCTTTCCCTATCAGGGAGGATCGGTGCAAGGGCTATTGCGTACTACATGATCACCACCGTCTGTGCGGTCGTTCTTGGTATCATCCTTGTCGTTGCCATTCATCCCGGTAAAAAGGAAAGTCAAAGTCTTATGGATGATGCGGTTGAATCGAGAAATGTCACCACAGCCGACACCCTCATGGATCTTGTCAGGTACTTTTACACCAAGTCATATTTCAATTTTCCCGATTCTTTTCAATTTTATATTTATCAATCTTTCATTTTCATAGAAACATGTTTCCACCAAATCTAGTACAGGCTACTATGTATCAGGTAAAATTAAATCTCATTTTTCCATTTCATTATTTTTTATACTATTCAAGTCTTTCGTATCCCCTCATCTTGAACATCAACATTTACAAATATTTATTGTATTCATACAACAAAACTCACTCCTTTTCTCCAGCCTACTTAATAAAAGTAACATTTCATTTGATGTTGCTTTTGTGACATTTTCCAAAAGTACATGCAAAATATCAAAGTGATGAATTAGTATTATTAATGATAGTACAAGTATACATAGACCGTCTGTAGCCATTCAGTTAAATGATTGTGGTTAACCCAATAGAGATGCAATATAACAACTATAAAACCCAATCAGCAGATTCATTATTAATACAAACTACATATGAACTGTGTATGCAGATGCAGTCAGCCACATATGTTGTGCATGTATTGTCCAAGTATGTACATGAATTGAATTATCTTTTGGGATTAACTTTCTCCATCTCATGATTTTTAATTGTGGATACTCTTTCAATTTAACTGTACAATCACTTCCGTCCCACATTTGTAACTCCTTCATCTAGCCACAAACCAAACTTTCTACAATTCCTTTATACATATTTATTTTGCACTGCAAAAAGTCTTGTCATTTAACCCACAAATTGATAATAGAAGAGAGTTGAATTTGGAACGATCAAATATATGCATTTTTGCATAATAGACTTAATTTCAAAGATGCATGGCTCAGTTGTTTCATGTCAAATTGAATTAAAATTGTGGAGTAATCCTTAATTCGGTGTTTGAAATCTCGAGCATTCTACTGGAATATTATCTGTGCATATCTGTATTGATGTGTGTGCTGTGAATTGACATGCGTCTCTAGTTTCTCCTATAGTTCCTTAAAAACCATTTTAAAGTGACAATTACTGTAGGAAAATAAAACCACTAAAAATTACCAGACGTAGACGCATTTTCCTTGAAAATTCAATCCTTGAGGGTTTCTTATTCACCCTCTCTTATGTCTCCTGGAGCTCTCTCCTTTGGAGTAATTTTAATTTTCCAACTAATCTTTGTATTTACACACGTATTTATAAGTGCACTGTATGGAACTTTGTAAAGTCTGGCTTAAACTGTGCATATGTAGATGTTGTATATACATATTATACGATTCTCATTTGAAATTTGATTCGTACATGGAAGCCAGATAAATGCTTCTCCACTCTATTTCGTTCAAGTTGAAAATTCAAATGTACATGTAAGTGTATTATACATAGACAAGTTGGAAGAGTCAAGAGTACATATATTGCTAAAACTGACAAGATTGCTTTTTGATGGTTGACTATATATTTAGTATGTACATTTATTAAGATTGGAAATAGAGAACCTTTCATTGCTTTAATTAATCATCCTGATTGACTTCCAGTTGAATAGAACTTAATAATGAACCACTATTCTCTCCTTAAAACAATTAAATTTTCCTCGTCAAATTAAGCAGAAACATTATTTGATCCCACTTCTCTCTGTTTTCCTGTTACACAGTTTATAAGTACATATCACTGCATTACAATCATAGAGATACGCTATTCCTTTTTGCAAGCTTTTTTCAATTTTGACTAGTGCCCATCCCTCAGAGTCGTCAAGAGTAATCCATAGAGTTTTATTTGGGAATGGAAAAATCATGTTAAATGACTAGTACTAGTAGAGAGCAAGATGAAAACCATTTTTGATTATTTAGAATTTTATTTTAGTTAAAAACAAAGGCAAAATTAGCATATTTGCAAATCCTAATTCTCATTGAGCCTACAGAGTAAGAGAATTTAAATTGAAAAAAAAGATAGAGTAGAGTATTTATTTGAGTAGAGCAAATTTTACAAAAAAAAACTTGACAGAAAATCATAGTAATTTTCTTTCCAATTAACTATACAAGGGATGAATGCCAGTTAGGATTTTGGTCTTGCTATTACATCACACATGACATTACTCCATATTTGCCTCCCTCAATAGTCTTGAGACAGCTCACAAATTTGGGCTGTCTAATACAATTATATGAAAGGGAAGCAATTTAATTTCCATTGATTTGCAGACAGACTAGGGAAAATGCCAAAAAACGTTGAGTAATTTGTCCACACACACACACACACACACAATTCCATTAGGATAATGACAATAGCGTTCACAAACTGAGAAAGAGGAACAAGAAGAAGAAGAAGAAGAAAGGTATCATTTTTATTTGCCTTCACACGAAATATGGACAAATAATCGTATATAGTATTGGCTAGATGGATCAGCGCTAGTCAGTTATAAAGTCCAGTGAATATGTGAAATGTCAACATGTGTGTAAAACATATATATGATAGGTAATGCTTGTCAGTTAATTTATGGCATCACCATGAACAACTACACAAGAATTTATTTTTCTATACAGAAGGAAGGAAGGATAGAGAGTCCATTACTAGAGAAAGTTGATTATTGAATATATACACTCGTTTTCCCTTTACCATCAACCAACAACTTGGGCTGAGAGTGGGGGGATGAAGCTTATGAGATTTGTTGAGGCTTTGTGAAATTTACTTGATTTGAAAAAATTGAAAGAAAAAAATGTTTCAAGAACACAACCATAGTCTGATTTGCTTGTCCAGGTAGTTCCCCAAATGTAAAGATGTAGGACACAATGTCCTTGAAGTTTGAGATGGTAGTATTATTATAAACGCCACATGTAGTATACTGTATGCAGTATGATTACATCTACATGGCATATTAAGGCACAGGGCGGAAGTAGACGACGACTCCTTCTTTTTTTGCAAGTTTTTACTTATTTCATCATATGTTGGTTCTATTGAGAATTGAGAACTAAGAACTGCAAAACATAAATGCTCTTTGATGATCATGTCCCATAAATTTGTCAGTTGTGAACATACACATACAGACAAGCACATGAAAAGAAGGGGGATGTTGGACGGTGGAAAAGGATCAAGAGAGGAAACTCAAAATCTTTGCGTATGCAAAAGAGCATTTATTATTATTATTATAATATGTACTTCTCAAGTATCTGGTGTGTAAGCTGTTCACTGTGTCCTCTGCTTTTTGCTCACTTTGTGAGCAAAGAAATGAGGTCATGATTTTTTCGCTCGTTTTTCTTCTTTTTCTATCTCTGTCTCTCTGAGATCTATTTTTGCTGATTAAATTTTCCTTTTCTCAACTTGTTGAATTCTTGCGCTTGGAGTTGGAAGGGAAAGTCTAGTCGAGAGTCGTCCCTCTGAGAAATTCTTTCCAGAGCAAAGGAGAAATTAATGAAGGTTCTTCAAGGGAGACGAGGAGAAAAGAGTTTGGAGCTCCTCAAACCCCCTTCTCTTCTCTTTCCTTTCCTTCATCCTGAAATTAATACAATCTATCTGAATACTTTGTATTCATAGCTGAAAGTCTCTTGTACATTGTCTAGTAGTTCCTCAATCAGAATCAGACTCTTTATATCTTTATATGTGTGTATGACTGTGTGACTCTGTGTGTGTGCTTTTTTGTAGTGTCAGCATTTTTTCCAAAAGCTTAATTTTAATTGAGCGAGAGAAATTCGATATATACAAACTTCATTGGATGTAATGTGTTTCGTGAGGATACTTGTATTCATCCTGTTTGCCATACATCATACATCGTACTATGTTCCAAGTACTGAATGTCAATTTTATACACTTTTATTCGTATTCACTACATCCCACAAATTCCTCTTTGTCATCATGTCCTCCCGCATCCTTTACATTCACAGATACAATGTACGAGATTAGTATTTGTTTGCAGATGACACATATTATCACATGCAACAGCGTCACAAAAAGAA
>JAQHQX010000620.1:0-11814 GCA_034694425.1 Arrhopalites sp. Gr-Col-00791 | reverse complement strand
ATTCATCACTGATTTAATCTCGCATTAGCAATCTCCATGAGTCTCATCGATCGATAGGATGCGATGGTGAGAAGAAAGTGTTCGCAAAAAAAGAAAAAAGGCAAGTGTGAAAGAGTTTCTCATATTCGCAATTCTACATTGCTCTCGGGTTCTGTATCCAGGCTTAGTCTTAGTGGTGTACTTGTGTTGTATACATGTAGGATGTACTGACTGTTGAGATTTTGGAGTGTTTTGTGTGTGTGTGTGTGTGAAGAAAAAGGAGAGGGAAAAGAACAAAAAGCATTTCATCTCAGGTCTTTGGTGCTGGAAAGAATTTAAAAGGAAAGGAAGATCTCCTCGTTTATTCCTTGATCTTGGTACTCCCTTCAGAGGAGAGTAAAGTGTAGAATGTTGAGATGTGTGTCTTGAGATAGTCTTCAAGCATTTTCACTTATGGTGCACTTTGAATTGAATTGCCCTTTGGTACTATCCTGGTCCCTTCTTTCTCGTCTTGTTCTCTAGACTATTTCTTATTACGGAATTTGTTCGGCTCTTATGACATTAAGAGATCTTTCCAGTTCTTATTTGATTCCATGTACATGTACGTAGTACATACATGCATGTCCAATACAGTTTGTCAGTTAGACTTGATCTTTTGTGCTGGAATTTTTGGGCTGTTTCCTACCACATTGTGTGAAGTATCTGTACACATGAAAACAATTCTATGGATGCAGATGTGATGGTTGGTGGTAGAAGTGTATGTAGAATGTGAAGAATGTTGAGTTTTGTAGGCCACAACGGGTGTTATAAATGTCTGTAGAGTGTAGACATTACATGTAGAAATACAATTTAAAAGGTGTAGTCATATGATTGTTATTGCAACATGAGTTAAATAATCATGCGAGTACGTTATTTGTTATTGCTTAGAAGATTGTGTGGTAGCAAGTCCTACATCTTAAAGTATAACCATATTATTGAATTGGTCTCATACATGTACAAGGGTCGTACAAATTTAATACTCATTTCAGTTTGAACCATTTTGAGAACACAAGGAACAACAAAAGGCTAAATTTAATAGTATCATTGCATACTATGGCACTATAACTCCAATGTCGTACAGTCTGTTTGGAACTGGCTTAGAACGGCTGCAAGCTGAAATGAATGTCAAAAGATAGAAATAAAGAGAATTGTTGAGAGACAAATGGAGCACAAGGAATATACTTTTGGGACTGTCAACAACAACTTTCATTCGAAGTTGTTCAAGAATAAATCGTATTTTCTCCAATAGAATCGTCTGACTTTATTTGTTGCTTTTTAAAAAGAAACTTCAAATTAATAGTACATCGAATGGGTAATGGAGGTACTGTAAGTTTTAATGGATTCGAGGTATCGGGTTTTACTATAAAGATGTAGTGTAAGATGGGTTTGAATAGGAGAATGTATGGTATCCTGGTAGGGAATTCCTTTTAATGAGCCGTTAGGGAGCATCAAAAGAACACTTTACCAACTCTCCCAAATGTGTTGGATCTTGGAAGAGAAATGAGAGAGCCATTGGTCTGAAAGAATCCCCCTTTTCTCCATTTGCAATTAATTTTTAATGGCTCAACCTTGAGAGTGTGTTTTGTCTTTGTGGATTCATCGGAAGTATAAAAAATGAGAGATCCAAATTGAATATCCTCTTCATTTCAATTTGACTGAAATGTTGTAATTTTTCTTTCCTTTTTTGGAGAGGTTGAACGAGAGGATGCTTGTCTTTTGTCTTTGGTAAATATTAAGAGTATCGGTAAATAGATAAACTGTACGATGCGTTTGTGAAGATGCAAGTGTGGGAAGACATATGGTGTGGTCACAAGTTGAAATGTTTTACACGAAAATGTAAACATTTATTTAGCGAGAGAATGTTAGTTGTTGGTGAAAAATTGTCGACAAGAAATTCAGTGAGAAAATGTAATTTCTTTTCGAAGGTTGTTCATTCTGGGTTTGTGTGAAAATGTGTGCACTTGAGCAGCCGCATCTCTTGAGCTAAGGAGAAGGAATCGTGGTCAGAGTTTATTCGCTTTTGTGTTCATGAAAGGACTACAAATGAGTGTCTTGTGGTATTTTTTTTTGGAATAATTGAATAGTGGTGTGTGTGCGAAATAGTGAAGAAGAATAAAAAAGTTTGTTTGTATCTATTTTGTTGAGTGAGTTTTTTTCATGTTTTTGCTTTGCCCTGATTACTAAACAAGACAACCCAGTGAACATGCATTGAACATTGAGTTTGACACAAAATATTATTTGAATGTAATATGAATATGATTGTTATTATTATGGTTTGGTTTTGATTATTGTGATGAATACACATGATGTACATGAGATTAGCATATTAGTTGAATAGATTTAGATTGGCAATCACTATCAAATGAATACTATTGAATCAGCATGAGATGTGAGATCAAGCAATGGTAAAATGGCATCAGTGACTGGCTAGTGATAGAGGGATGTGAACACACACACAAGCATACACATGTAGACATGTAGACATTTTGTAAATGATCTGTAATGAAGTTTGGAAGGAGATAGACAAATGAATCAACAAGTGAAGTTGAAATTGAATTTGAAAATATCAAGTGGAATAAGTTTTGCTGTTCAGATTTGAATTGAATGACGACAGCTCAAAGTATTCCCATGTAGATTGTGGATGTAAAATTTTAGTTTGCATTATATTGACTTGTAACATTATGATCACATTAGGAAAATAAGAAATCTAAAAAGGATTAATAAGCATCAGTGACAAAATATGTATGTATGTACATATACGTACATACCTACACACAGTTGCTAAGCACGATCCAATTCTTGTGTTGAGTGTGATATGTACATTACATAGTGCATAGTTATATGTGAGAGAACAGAGAACGACAGCAGTAGTCAAAGCCTGTTTTTACGTTCATTGTAATTGTATAAGTATTGTTGATGAACGTCTTATGCGCATTTTGTATTATAAAATCTTTTCTATTGCTTATTGAAGTTACGTGGACTTGTGTGTGTGTGAAGTTTGTTTTTATATAAAATGAGTAGTGCTTATATACATTTTCGTTTTATCTTTGTATGTGATACTTACTCGGCATGAGAGTATGGTATTGGTGTGTCGATGAGAAGTTGTTGTTACATACGCTACACGTATTGGTGAAATCGAAATCAAATTTACTTGCGCTTTACTAGGCCAACTGATGAATGTATTGTCAGCTTTTGAATATATATGCTCTGCTCTCTGTTCTCTGCTCTCTTGTTGTTGACTGCTGTCGTCTTGTTGCATTATATACAAAATGGTATTTATTACATTATGTATTAAGGTTTTCATTGTGGAAACTTCAAGGCTTTTCAGTTGATCTTTCATTTTATCTGTGGCATCGTCATCGACAATTCTATAGTATATATGCACACACAGAGTATCATGTGAATGTCTGACTGCTACTCCAGGGTTAAATATATTCAAATCTACACACCATACTACATACTACAAATGTGATCCATTGATTTACACTTTACAAGTCATTCGTCGTCATCAAGTGAGATGCATTTTGTGTGTTAATTGTAGATGATGATGAACTTGGAAATGTACAATTAATTACAGTGGATGACAATGTTTCATGTTCCCTCTCCCCTATATGACATTTTTTGGATTCATTTGGATTTATGATTTCTACTAGGAGAATAAATTTTTCGGAAATATCATTGAATCATCATGTTTACGTTGTGTGTATCAAAAATGAGGTCAATACAAGACGTGCACATGTATAAGTAAAGTATTAAGTACGTATGCAGCGCATACTATGAAATTTACTGTGTATACACATTCATGTACAGATTGTACTGAGATTAAATGAATATTGTACAATGTGTGTCTTTAGTTTGATATTTTTGATTTATGTATAGTGGTGCAAAGTGATGTTTAACTACAATTGAGTAGTAAAGTGTTATAGTCTGATGGTGATCTAATTAATTTTGGCGAGTTGCATTTTGGCCAAGAGTAATCAGTAGTACACTTGCATAACTTGAACTTTCCAAAAACATCCTGTGTTGAATTTTTGAAATCCTCTGGGAATTTGATCGAAAAGTGAATTACGTAAACGGATATTGGTGTTGCAATAGAGACTTGGCAGCTAGCAAGACCTTCCTTGTACTCTTTTAGTTCTTACTGTCGACAGTGTCAAGTAATTGTATTTTCTTTGTAGTTTGCTTAGGATAGGATGGAGCATAAGAGGATGTGTTCTTGTACGTATAGGCTAGAGAGACTAGCTTCCAGCTTAGCATGTCTTTTTAGAGACTACTTGCTTACTCTTTACGCGCATGCATCATGGCCATGCATTTTAATTAAATTAGTTAAGGGATAGAGTCAGAGTAAAGTTCCGCATTTGTAAGGAGCTGGAAACCCCTTTTTTCTCGCTCTCTCTCTCTGTCTCTCTTATCATCAGAGTTGAGGTTAGGACTTCGTAACTAGTTGTGATCCAAGTTTCTTTATTTTTGCACAGTTGAAGCTTGCAAATATCCCGATTTGACTTTGTGATTCTGTGAGGTTAGCATTTCAATTTTTGTCTTGTCAGTGACATTGGACATTGATGTTATGTTACATGTTCAATGTCCCATACATATTCCTAACACTTTGTACTCATCAAATGGACTTTTATGTTCAATTAGAATGCTTGTATGCAGAAGACTGTAGAGATTATTTGAAAAATAAAGAATAAATAGAAATGATGCATTACAAACACACACCATTCATTGTCTTCACTTTATTCAATGTGTTGAAAAGTATGTTGGTAGTTTGTTTTTAATTTAATTTGTTGCTTCTAATTTACATTGCAAGTCCTTCAAAAACTTTTATACTTGATGCTTTTAGTTCCTTAATCAATACAATATGAGTTTTTTTCTGGTTGCTTTGTTCAAGAGTATTTGTTGGTTTTAAAATATTCATAGTTTCGTAGAACAGAAATATTATAATAATCATTTAAAGTTTTTTTTGTATACATCGTTTTTCTCTTCTTGACATTCGGAGTAGGTATGAAGCGGAATTTATTTTTTGTTTTTTTTTCTGCCTTCCGTGATTTATGAGAAGGGGAAAAAGTTGAGATTAAATTTTTTTTAAAAAAAACGGAAAAAAGTTTTCTTGTAGCAATTTCAAGTTCTACTTATGTCCTGCAATAAATTTCACTTGAGTATGATACTGGTGTAAATTTTTTAAATTCAGGTTGCTAACTCAAAATGCGAGCTAGATAAGGGACAATATTTTACACATTAACTTTTCAAGGAGCTTTGAGTCAAGTTAATATAAATTCTATATTCTGTGCTGGTACTTGCTCGTGATATTATATAATAATTTATGACCTACTGGCTAAGTACAAATGACATTACACATTAAGTTGCAGAGGAGAAAAGGGGGGAACGCCCGTGAAAATAAATGTCAAAAAATTGTGGTTTGGGACCCTTACATTCATTTGTTCAATGTAACAAAAAGTACACGTACGGGTAGGGACCGTTTGTGTGTGTAGAAATTTGCGCTAAGAACAAGAGAGGAATTGTTTGTTACAGTTTCGCTGTGTATATATCCTAGTAAAAATTGACCATATTCTAATACCTATTCATTCATAATGAATGGGATACGAATGCATTTTAGAAATGCATTACAATTTGGCTGACTGCCGAACGGTTCTGATCACAAAATTAAAAAAGCAAGTTTGAAATGAAGGTAGTGAAACTTTGAGGGGATTCTTGAGCTCTTTAGAAGACACTCACTCTCTCACAGACATAGACACTCATACACATGTATTGTTTGGAGTGGTGGTGGTGGCATAGATAGAATAGATAGACGCCGTCGGTGGAAATCGAAAGTTGGCGATCACCCTTTAAGTGGCTTTAAGTTGTCGTTCACAGTGATTTATGTTGTTAAGAAGGATATGCAAAGTAGCATATTAGATGCCAATATAGGGTGTGGAGATGAACTAGCATCTGAGTATGTTGAGGGTGTACATTTCCGTGGTCTGGTAGTTCGATTCGATTCATGTGGAGAATCAATATCTTGCTAATAACGATTTAGAATGGTTGAGCGCAAAGAATGCTGGTAGGGCTAAAGTTATTTTTCTTTTTTTTGTGTGCCTTTATCTGGATTTTTGTTCTACTTACTTTTGTTCAGGATCCCCGGGCCTCGACTGATATAAATGACAGCGACAATGATCCAACACCACAAGATAATGGCGACAATAAACATGGGACGAGGTGTGCTGGAGAAGTTGCAGCCACAGCAGGAAACAATATTTGTGGGGTTGGTGTGGCTTACAATGCATCTATAGGCGGAGTACGAATGTTGGATGGGACTGTGAACGATGCAGTTGAGGCCAGAGCTCTAGGACTTAATCCAGAGCATATCGATATTTACAGTGCATCGTGGGGTCCAGGTGAGAGAGAGATAAATACTTTGTAGTTTGTAGTTTACGTCAAAGTCAAGTTAAAGATGTTTCTAACAGTTTTCCTTTATTGACTCTCTCTTCCGTTTCTTTCAGAGGACGATGGTGAGTAAACTAAATTTTTTTACAATCGTTTTAGAGTAGATTTTGTATCACAATGAAATACATGTGTTGTGCAGTAATCTGTTTAAATTCTTGTTTAAATTGACAAAGTTGTGTAAATATTGATTGTGTCTTGTTTATTTGTTTACTCACCCAAAGGCAAAACTGTGGATGGTCCTGGTCCGTTGGCACGCAGAGCGTTCATATTTGGCGTCACAACGGTACGTAAACGGAGTTCTATTTTCTTTTCTTTGTTTTAATTGAGATGATAGTTTTAAGTGATTACGGACTTTACATGGTCGTCCAAGCATGAGCATTTCATCATTGATTAGAGTGAGTTGAAATTTTGTTGGAAACTTCCTTTGCTCTCTAGAGGTCAAAAAATAGCTAACCATGGGACATGATTTCCCTGTTGCCCGATTGAGGTGAAACTTTGTTCGAAATAGCTGACAACGTAATTGATGGCTACAGACCACAAAATTTTAAAAGAGGTCTGCGGTTACTTTCCCTTCCATTTTCTCTATCTACCTGTCCAGTCGTAGTAATTGAGGACATATTTGAAAATTTTGAATTTTTAAACAATTATTTTGATCTCATATTGAATTTGGTGTCCTCGGGAAGTCAAAAACATTTTTCTTCAAAAGAATTATTCAAAATTTGGACAGGAAAAAAATTACATGTCAAGTTTTGGCTCAATGGGACAACAGAGAAAACTCGACTCGTTAGTTATTTTCAAAGGTTGAGTAAGGGAGGCAACCACTTGTAAGGTGGCTTGTATTTACTTACATTACATATTTAGAGTAGCTTGACAAAGTCGTCTACAAAGTTCAGGTCATTCCAACGAAATGTGAAATGCCCACGCTGTGTCGCCCACGTTCTGTCACGTGTAGAAAATTTTAATTTGTGTAACTTGGTCCATTGAAGTACACTGAGTACTGAGTACTGGAATGACAAACTCTGAGAGAAATGTACAGGTTGACTCAATCTCTCAGAGAGAATTGTTTAGTGGCGGGGGTAGAAACTACTGTGGTCTGCTCTACTTGGGGCATGTTTGAAATGAAGTTGAGACATGAATTAATAGGCAACAAGAAAAGTGTTGAAATTAGTTTTCACGGTTTACTATTTTTGTTTTTACTTTTCTTTTGAACTTATGTTTTTAATTTTAGTTTAAATGAATTTCCATTAAGGGTACTTTTTTGGTAGTGGTTATGTACAGTCAACAGTAGTCAACAGGATGAAAGTACATATCGTGGAAATACAAGTTGAGTTGTCTGTGGCATTTGCCAGGCAACGAATTTTCATTAAAGTTTTAGGCTAAAGTGAAAGCTTGTGTCGCAAGTCTGTTTTCCCAACACACAAAGGGTTTGTATGTGTGTGTGTGTGTCGGAAAGATATTGCGGTTTTGGGTGTTACAATGTTACAGTTTCGAATTGACTTGAGTTAAGGCAGAAATAATGGTTGGTGTACGATAGAGTGACTATATGGTGGAAGATAAAATCACCCCCCCTCCTCCCGCATCCACATCCACTCCGGAAAAGGCAACTAATGCTGGAATCCAGTGGTTTGTAGTTTGTAGACTTGAACCTTTTGTTTGCTCGTCACTTTCCGAAACTAATTGGAAATCTTGTACAATTATTTATGAACTCAATTTAGTTTTCCCTTACCTTTGTGACTTTGTTCTCTGTATAGTGTGCACTATGTCTACAATGAATGAGCTTCAGTCGTACTTATACGCACACGCATCTCCACATAGTGGAAGTGTTTGTGATAAGATAATTAAAAGATGGTCTGTATTCTTGAGTAGTATGCTGGTGTTGATCAAAGTACAAAGGTTAGTCGAGGTTTTAAGAGCCAATTTGATGCCACACACACATGCACACACAAGAGGCATAGGGATTAAATTTTTTTGACGACTGTTGATATATGTACGTCCACATAAAAGGAATAGTTTGCACTTCATGTTGAAAAGCATGAAAATCAGTTTCTTATGAATGGCTTCTGACTAGGTTACTATTTAATCTAATTAAATGGTTCAAAGAAAAGTTTTCAGAAACCTCCAACCACTGTTCACTTTTTCGGCATTAACTTGAGCCGTATGACAGCGCAAGAGGAACAAATTGTGACGATGTACATATTCATGTGTGTTTGTGTGTGAAAAAGAAGCCGAAAAAGTACCAAAAAAAGTCTTGCGTGCTATAATTTCAAAGCTGTTGTACGTAATAAATTTTCCGTCTTATTGGCAAAGTTGCGGAGGATGTGGTTGGATTAGAGGGATTGTTTAATGGTGTGAAAGTGAAATGTTTCTGAATGATTGGTAGATAGACAATGTCTATTAGACATATGTGTTTGTGTAATCGTTCAATATGAAATATAAATGATGTATTGTAGAAATTTGCGAGTATTCAACATCCATCATATCCATCGTTTTTAGTCTTGCACTCGTGCTCATATTGAAATAGCTTTTGTTACAAGCTTAGGCACTTGTGTTCGTGTCTCTATGTGAGGCAGAAGAGCTAGAGACAGAGTAAGCTGAGGAGTAAATGAACATCACTTTCCTTTTCACAGTAGTCTTGTTTATTTGGGTCTGAAGAGTTGCTAGACACATTTCGACGGTAATATAGCTGAAAAGCTTTTTTCTTTCTTACTGACACAAAGTATGCTAGACAGGAGGAACAAAAAGCTTTTTTTTTTACCAAAGTATAGTAAGTCCTTACTACTCCTAAACAACAAAAAAAATCTACGAGGGAGGGAGGGAGAGAATGTGACTGTTAACAATACATAGTTTTACACCGTTTTCTCGTTTCCAAGTAGAAATGGAAACATTCATTTTGTAGGCGAACGAGTCAACCACAGATGTGAGAATAAGTATAAGAGAAAAAAACAACAAAGCGCTCACCAGATAAAAAAGTTTTATACTGGAGTAGGAAAGCAATGGCATATATTTTATGTGTGCTTCTACACAAAACTACACACATTACCTTGTACACTTACTAGTACTATTGTGTATTTGTATGTGTTTGGAAGAGAAAATACAAGGAAGCAAAAATATGTAGTATCGATATCATTATAGGTCAAGTGTTTATTTACCAGTCAGTGCTAGTGCTATCTTTTCACTTGACACAATCCTTCCTTTATTTATTGTGCAATTGAGTCTCTGGAATTGGCTATTATGCCAAATGCAATGTTACCCCCAAAGTATATAACTCTTTGTCAATTTGAGCATAGACGCCTTGGAAATGTTCAACTCACTTCATAGTTTCAAGCAGTTGATAGTTTGATAGTAATAAATGTTCCATGTAGTTAAAGTGGTAATTTATTCAACAAAAAATCCGTCCAATTTACTTGTGTTTCAGCTAGCAGACTTAATTTAGATTACTTAATATTTTAGGAGTAGAACATGCAAATTGGGACATTTGAAGGTAGTGATTAGGGAATGATTAAGAATGGATGAGGTGGTGTACAAAAATGTTTTTGTTGAATGATAAATCTTTCCCATCCTCCCATTAGAAGATTATCTGGATGTGGATGATACCGACTTTGGGATTGTAATTTATGCTGCGCAAACAGCAGTGGCACAAGAGTCTCGTCTGTATTCTATGATATATGACACTCCTGGCTGTTATCACAAAGGAGTTTAAAGGGATTTATTATTTTCGACAACTAAAGTTTACACAAGTGTGCACTGAAGCATTGAATACAGAGCTCATGTACAGAATACTGAAGTGTGGCATCTAATTTTTGATTTCTGATCTTTGGGTCACAACATGAGACTTACCGTATAGTCTTCAATTAAATCCCCCAAAGTTTGTTTTGTTTTTCTTTTATTCTGATAAATGGGTACGTAGAATTTGTTCCATTAAAGTGTACCAAGAGTTTGAGTTTTACACAAAGAGATATAGAAAACCCACTTAAGGAACAATTAAAAAACATTTACAACTTTTTATTGTCAATATATGTGTCACGTCAATCGTATAAACCTAGAAAATTTTGCTGCATCGTTATTAGATTAATTATTGTAAGCGACCATTTCGATTTAAATTTTTTATGACTTGTAACCGAGAACCGGGTCACTGGTTAACTTGATTAGTTTTGGATTATATTGGATGAGCAACGTCCAAGAAACTCTTGCCGTCATTAGTACAGTCAAGTGACAGTCTCATCGGTCAAAACCGTCAAAATATGAGTTATGACTCTGGGACTCAGAAAGGAATTCTGAGGCCATTCAGTGCTCCGTCACACCGTCACAGTTGACGGGATTTTGAGAGTTTATCAAAACTGGTAGTGAACTTCAAGCTTCTGACCTTATATTTTGTTTTTTAACTGCAGGGACGACGAGGTTTAGGTAGTATATTCATATGGGCAAGTGGTAATGGTGGACGCCACGTCGACTCCTGCAACTGTGATGGTTACACAAACTCAATATTCACCTTGTCTATATCGTCCGCAACCCAGGGTGGTTATAAACCATGGTATGTCACGATCCATTATGATTGGAACCATTTTGATAAAAGATTCTGTTGACACTTTTGATGATTACTGTTTGTTGATGACGGGTTCATTAGGTACCTAGAAGAATGTGCTTCAACATTAGCTACTACGTACTCGAGTGGAACGCCGACACTGGACAAGAGTGTCGCAACTGTGGACATGGATGGAAGACTTAGACCAGATCATATTTGCACAGTTGAGCATACTGGGGTAAGAATAATTCATTTATGACTTTTTTTTCTTAGTCTCTGCAACTCTACAGTCTGTCACGACAGACTTTTTTTCATGGCCCGAGTACATAGAATATAATTGCTCTTACTAGTATGAATTCTGAACTTTTTTGCCTCAAGTATTCATGGAACATGTATGAATCTTTTCATTTTGTTTTTTAACTTTCCATATTTTTTGTCATTGTAGACAAGTGCTAGTGCTCCACTCGCTGCTGGTATAGCGGCTCTTGCACTTGAAGCCAATCGTAACCTCAGCTGGAGAGATTTACAGCATTTAGTGGTCATGACAAGTAGGTCAGCTCCACTAGAAAAGGAGGAAGGATGGTTCGTGAACGGGGTATCTCGAAAATGTAAGTTTTTTTTTGTCTCTGACAATATTTAGTTTCCTGAGTCTTGGGGATATGTGGTTGGTAGTGCTAGACTTTTTTTTGAAAAAAAAAAGTTTTGCCTTTGCATTGTTGAATATGAGTCTTGTAAGTTGATGTAAGTTTTGAGCTTCCCTTCCTCTTCCATCATTCTTCCTTTCTATCTCGATTCCCACAATGTACTCATGTACTCACAGATACATGTAT
>JAQHQX010000619.1:0-11815 GCA_034694425.1 Arrhopalites sp. Gr-Col-00791 | reverse complement strand
CTAGACTCAGCTCTTTTCGCCCTGATATTGAGATTTTTCTCGACTTTATTACGTGATTAGAACGTTCTAGAGACGAGATGAAATTACACCGAGTTTTCAACTTTGTTTCCCAGTTTCAGACGTCTTTAAGTCGATTTGTGCTGACTGGGTATGTGTCTTACACAAGGACAACTTTGTAAAGATGTGGTAATAATAAATTATAAAATGTGGCCAAAACCTTTATTTCGGAGACACACTTCAACTTCCACCATTGTGAAAAAGTTGTTCTTTGTAATATTCATAATATAAACCAACTTCAATATTTTTAATGAAAGTTTTAATTTTTGTTGTTCAAAAATCGAGACTAGTGATTGTCGGCTTTGTACCTTCTATAAATATATAAATATAGGTATAAAATATAATATAGTTAATATTAAGTATATAATCTACCATATTTATTATTTATTTTTCCAAACAAGGCGGAAAACAAGATGGCCATCTTGAATTTGTAGCAACTTGTACCATTTGAACTCAGGAAGTCAAAGTCAAATTTATTTACAATTTATTGAAGTTCAATGAATTGTCAATTTTACTGTATTGAAAGTCGATACAATAAATGGCGAATAAAATTTATTGACCGTTTCTTGAATGCTCAATAAATATTCAATACAATAAACTGATCTCTAATACACATTTAAATATACATCAGTAACCTGAAAGTTTCGGGTCGGGTCGGGTCGGGTTCAGGTCAGGTTAATCAGGTTTCAGGTCGGGTTCAGGTTGAACCTGAACCAACCTGAAATATTCAGGTCGAGTTCAGGTTCAGGTACAGGTCGACCTGAACCCGATATTTGCGGAGCCTTAGTTAGGTTTTGAGGCACTACCACAAGCTCAAGTTGAGGGTTGAAGCGATGAATGATTTGGTGGGGAGGTTGTTCTGCATTATATTTTTTGCCACAATGATTTTCTTTCCAAATGATGTGGTCATCGTTTTCGAGGGTAGTGATAGCATGATTGGAGAACGGATCATTTGTTTTGGGTTTGTCCTGGCTGTCTTCACATTCTCTTTTATTGCAGCTAATGCCCATCAGAAGGTTGAAATAATTTTCTCTTTATTTTATTCTCGGGCTCAACTACCACTAATTTTAGTCTGTCATCATTTAGTTCATCGCCAATGCCAGAGACACCCAAGTTTCTTAAAGAAAAAGTTAATTGATTTTCAATTAAGAGGGCGATTAATAATTTTATTGATTGCAGATTGCAAAGCTGAGGACATGGATTTTGATTAATCTTCAAATGAACCAAAAGCTGGATCACAAGAAAATGCATTTAGTTCTAATGGAGGTTTTCCATGAGAGTCAAAACATTTGTTTGAATGCTTGTGGGATTTTCAACCTAAACTATTCGTTCCTTGGAAATGTGAGCGAATTTTAAAATTATAATGATTTTCTATACGATCTAATCCAACCAGTTACTTAATTTTGAGTTTTTTTTAATGATAAAAGTTTGTATCTGTTTTATTGTAGGCTTTGAGTCTAGTGGTGTCTTACACAGTTTTGACGTCACAGATGCGCAGTCACAAGTTCGCTTCGAGCAAGAACCTCGTCGACTAAATTCAAATTGAACTTCATAAATCATGAAATTAAAAACAAACTTTTTGAAAGTGTCGGATTTGTGGTAGAGGGCATTAGTTTATCCAAATTTCATTTGTAGAAGAACTTTTTTTTTCTAAAACGCTTTTACTTCCCGCTGATTTCAAATAATGCCGGCTATTTTATCACGGACATGTCAACACAAAATCCTTTTCCTGATTTCAAATCCAACTTCATGGGAAAAATATTAATGAATGAGCCGAATTTTATTTAAAAATAATTTATTCGATCCAATACTTTTGTGATCATTCTCACAATATTTCCTACTGGTTTTTGATGCTATTTTATAATCCAGATGGTTCCACGAAGTTGGATCTGCTTCAAATGCTCAAAGAGTGTTGGATATTCTTGCTTGATTTCATTTCTTCTAACGGGTTTGGGTTTATGAAGTGACTTTTTATGTAAACCTCGATAATCGACGGTTTCTTGAATTCAAGAGAGATATCACGTAGGACAAAATACGACCAGCTACAAAGTTTAGAAAAACGATGCGATGACACGATGAACAAAGGAGGATACTCATTGTCTCCATTCCAGTCAAGCTATCAAAATCAAATAAAATCGTCACGAAGTGATGGATTCTGTATCCTTGATTGTTGCAACTATCAGAAACACACATTGATGTTTCATAATGATTATTTTCACCTGATTTTCCGTGGGACGAATAGTCCAAGTACCTGCAAAAACAACAAAGTTTTTTTATTTAAAAAAAATTAAAAATATTTTGTGTTGAAATGTCCGTGAAGAAATGTCCCGTGATGAAATAGATTTAAATGTAAATTGTATCGTCAACAAATGTGTTAGGCAAAATTAGCCACTGATGGTTTTGATGGAGAGAATGAAGTCAGAGTTTCTTTGTCCGCCAATCCTTACACTTTTTGAAGAAAAAAAATCCTCACGAAGAAACATCAGGATGTCATTCGAGAATGTTTTATAAAGTTTGGTATCACTGGTCTTTGAAAAATAAACAACATTTTAAAACAAAAACAGATGAAGGAGATCAAAAGCACTGTCATCGTGAATTATTCAGAAAGACTGAAAAGAGAATTGTTCGATCCAGTAAGAACGTAAAAAAATTTTAAAGAGTGGTGTATTAAGCAGCCGCACTTGGAGCAACTCAACACTGTCCAACTCGACACAGCTGTCGCGACAGCTGTCCTAATAGGATGGGAGTCCATTTCAAACAAAGGACCAGATAATTTTTTGTGAGCAGTTTTCACAACGAGAAGGCTACTCAGCAACGCCTCAAAATTCTCAAGCCTCAACGCTGATACGACGTACAAGCTAAATTTTCATGAATTACCAGTGATCCTTATTGGAACTTCAGACAAGGGTCGATATTTCCATCCCGTTTGTATTGAAGTATGCTGGAATGAGCGTTCTAGTAAATACCATTTTGTCTTTGCATCTTTCAAAAGAACAGCAGACAGAAAATTGTGTAGAATTCTGTCCAAACATTTTAATTGCCGACGCTGTTATTCCATAACAATGCTTATTTTCAGACATTCGGAAGTCACAAGGGTGTGTATTGTTGGGCCCTTGTGATTTCAAATTTTCAAAAAAGGATGAAATCCTTGAAAGTGAATCAACCGATCCAAAAATTAATTTTGAAAAATGTTCGTCTCATTCAGCGCTTTTAAAACGAAATGAACTTTAAGGAATCCTGTATTGTTTCAAAGTAAAGGGAAAAATCGAAAGGAGTTCGTGTCGTATTTCAAACGAAATTGGAGTGAAACCAATATGGGGCCACCAACAGTGTCAAAAAAGCTCACTACACTCTGAGGGATAAATTGGTTATTCAAGAATTTGTCGTGAAATTGAAGTTGTCTCTGACTGGTCAACAGAACGTGATCCACTTTATCAAAATTTCAAAGAATTTTTTGAGTCCGTTCACATCTCAACCGATGTGTGGACAAAGGCCCAATCCTGGAAAGAAGGCCGATTCAAGTAAAACATTGACAAGTCATTATATTATTCACCAGTATCTGGTACGGAAGATCTTACATCGTCTGAAGTTACCAATTATGAGTCAGACCAGAAAAAATCAAATTAGAACAAATTTGCAGATTTTGAAAGTTGTAGTAAATGATTGTGGAAAATTGAATGTGTTGACACGTTGTGGTCGAGCTGGATTTGTAGCTGCCCTATCTTTCAAAAGCAGTATGTGTGCAAACATGTCATTTGGCTTGGAATTAAACGGAAACAACTTCAGCCACCAGCAGATATTTCAACAACAAAAACGTCAATTCTAGTAAAACTAACCAAGGGTCGTCCAAAGGAGATGTCACATCAGCCATCACAGTCACTTTCGGCTCGAGGTTTACCAAGGAAAATCTCAAAAGGCTTGAACATGAATGTTTAGCTGACCAGTCCAAGTTGCTCTTGAACAGCATCATATTCATTCGATGGAATGAATTTTCAAAAAATTATCATTTTGATTTTTTTGTATTTTTCGTCGCCTTTATATTGTGATTGATGTTATTTTACTTAATCTTTGGTATCATTTTACTTTTTTATTTAATTGTTGGAGCTAAACATTTATACATTAGTATTTACTAAAATTATTTAACTGAAGACAAGATGATTAGCCTGTTGAAAGCACAAATTACTTGATGAGTGTATAAATAAAATGTCGTATAATATTTTATACGTCACGAAAATCGCGTTGCAATGAATAGAAATAAAAATTTGTGATATGAAATGAAAATATTAATTTAATTGATGTTCAAAACATCAAAAATAAGTTCTGGCGAGAAAAAACATTTTTCATAATTCTCTGGCCAAAAAAATATTCACAGGCTAAAAAGAAATTAGTTCATTCGGAAATAAAATATCCAACTCGAAGATGTTATTTATTTCACTGTTCAGTAAAAGCTGACTACAGAAATATCCCAGTGTAGAACATTTTCATATACAGCCTAGCTAGGCTGATATCTAACTTATACCTCAGTTCTTATAGCTGTCAGGTAATTCTTAACTTTCAAAACAATTTACTGTGATACCGAAAATTTTTGAATTTGATTATTTTGTATTTAGATGAAAGCATCACCACATTGAAGTTCGAAATACAAAATCAGCATTCGGACTGCCATTGTAGTCCGTAATGGAACCGAGGTCACCTTGTGACTCACATATCACTTGCACAGACAATCTCTCAATATCGAAATGCATCTTTTAAACCTTTTCAATTAATTAAAATATTTGATACTTATAGTCGAGGTGCGCACGTTTCAATTGAACAGCGTA
Organism: Arrhopalites sp. Gr-Col-00791; assembly: GCA_034694425.1. Lineage (NCBI taxonomy): Eukaryota > Metazoa > Arthropoda > Collembola > Symphypleona > Arrhopalitidae > Arrhopalites > Arrhopalites sp. Gr-Col-00791. The sequence continues at coordinate 6,938 of JAQHQX010000619.1, read as the reverse complement.
CTTAGCATAACCGTGATCCACAATATCATAAAATATTTAAAAATTTTGTGAGTTGCTAAAACGTGTCTCTACTATCGTAAAACCTCGAGTACATGGAAATGTTTAACACGTTTTGCACGTATCCCCGCCGCACCTCCGCCATATCCCCACCGTATTTCCATCGTATCCCCACCACAACCTTGTCGTATCTCGGCCGTATCACCACCACCACATCCTTTTGGCGTACCCGCGCCATAACATTGCCGTATCCCCGACATATTAGGTTATGCTTTAACTGTTTTTTATAGTCTCTAACTGCGCTCGCTACTTGAATCAAACAAATTTCGGGATTAGCTGATAGTTAGGTTTGTTTGATTCAAGTAGGTAGCGAGTGTAACGAGAGCGGTTAGACTATGTAAGAAACATTTAATGGTGGCGCTTAACCTCATATTTCTGGGATATGGCAATATTATGGCGCGGGTATGCCTAAATAATGGTGAGGATGTGGTGGTGATGATACGGCCGAGATACGATAAAGTTATGATGGGGGTACGGCTAAATTATGGTGGGGATACAGGGGAGATATGGTAGGGAGACGTGGTAAACATTTTGCATTTACTCGAGTGTTGTGTCACAATAAAAAATTGTATGAGGAAGAATCCAGAAAGGGCCAACTCAGGGAATGCAGTTTGAGCCCAGAGTAGTTCATTCCAACTACAAGGCTAAACATTACAATTACCCATTGTTGAGAGTAGAGATACTAGATACTCGTTTTAGAGGATTTTGTATCGTATTAATTTGTATATCATTGCATGTTCAATGTAACATGAATGATCCAATAATTAAAACGGCATATGGTAGTATGAATTAATTTAAATAGTAATTGTATTAAATACAAAATGTATTGGAAAATCAACTAAAGCTAAGTCAATAAAAAGGGCAAATTCAGTTGCTCTGGCTTCTAGTGGACTTTCCTCTCGGGACTTAAACTCTGTCCAATTGAGCAGATAATCGTATTTGTGAATAAATATTTTTGGGGGTTCAAATATTCAATAACCTAGTTTTTTATTCACCTATCGTTCTTTAACATTGCATTTCAGGGACTTTAATCACTCGATTCCATGCACTCCGTTCCGTTACGGTAGTAAGGAAACGGGATACGGGGGTACGTTTTAGCAACTCTCAATTTTGTCAAAAATGGTTTATTGGTAAATATCGAAGGTGATGAAGGATGGGGCCAAGTCCCCTTTAACTTCAATAGTTAGATGTCTTGCATTCCTAATTCGATTTTTGAACATAACAATATCGTCATTATTGAATGAAATCTGAAAATTCAAACAAATTGAATATTGATCTCAATTTTCAAAGGTTAGAACTGGACGTTCCATGATACGTTTTTAATTAACCTGAAAAGCGTCTTCTTGATACTCAATTTCCAATGTCATATCTGAATTGGGAAGAAGTGATGGAAAAAAAGCATATTCTTCTTGACCCCATTTTCCGTCAAAAGAATTGAAAACGGTTTTCCCCTCATCCCAACGTGGATTAATTTGTAAAATTAATGTCGTAGTGTCCTTGTTCCAAATGTTCACCTCAAACCTTGAAGATTTTGGAAACGAACATAGAGTGTAAAAATTGAGTTTGTTAATTATCAAAAATATCTGTCACATTTTCTAATAAATTTTAATGAATTTCCTGTCACCTTCGTGGATTTTTTGGAATTCGGCCTTGGATACTTAATACGTAACAAATGGTGTCTGGTTGCAAAGTGATCGGTTTAGAAAATGGAATTTTCTGTATATCAACAATTAATATGGTTTTTAAACTGTTAGTTTCGTTAGACATTTCATTGGATACTTGGAGTATCAAATAAATGTTATTTATGTGGCACACTGTGCCGGATGGGCGAAAAAAGTGAATCGGCGAGATAACATGAATTTCGGTGACATAAACAACCAAGATATCGGAACGATTTACAAAAACTCAATACTTGGACCGTGTTAATTAAACCGATTCGCGTAATATCGGATTTTTACCTCCTTTTTTACCCATCCGCACAGTATGCGTGGGTGCAAAATCTGCCATTCTCATAAACCTGAAGAAAATATTTATTAGGGGTTTCGACCGCCTGACCAAAGTGTTGGTCAGCCAGTCGGTTTTGACCGGCTTTTGACCATCCCATTTTCTGGCCGGCCGAAATAAAATTTTGGTCTTAAGAAATTTGTGTAAGTACGAGCGCGTCATTTGGATCCTATAATGTGTATAGGACCGTACTTTGGCTCTTAGTAAAATCCCTGAATATGCAAATATCATACTCCTCATACTCAGGATATTCAAAGCATGACTGCAAACCATTTATGTCACCTAGACTTTCGCTTGAAAGCCTCTGGTTACGTTGAATCCTCTAGATCTCGTTATATAACCTGTATATTATTGTGACCACTTTTGGCCAGCCGGCCAGCTACATTTAATTTTGGCCAGTAAAAATCGATCCCTGATTAACATGAAGCGAGTGAGAAAAGTCTGACGGAGGAAAAGGATTTTAACATTGAGTAAGCGGAGAAATACAGCCGGCAAAATTCTCAAGCTTGTCAAAGAATATTTTCGAACGTCAGATTGTGCACCCACGGTTATTCATATCGATTATCGTGTCATATATAGTCAGGGACGCTAATCTACCATTTTCACTTATGGTCTAGAAACCTCATGTACCAGTTATCAATATTGAATGGTGTGATGTAGAAAAATTTTGGCATACCGGCATTCTTTCCATCAAAATGCAAGATTTTATTAGGTCCTCGCTCGATTCACTTTCCTCATCTGAATCCTCATCGCTTAATTGTTCATTTGCTTTTGTCATCATGGAGTTTGCTTTCATATTCTGCATTGCTTGTACAAGGCTATGCCAACCTTTTATTCCCTTTTGGTCACTATTGAAGCATTCCCCGACTTGTTTGAACTCATGTTTTTTATGTATCCCTCCCTGGTGACATTTAGTGCAAAGGTCATAGTCCTCACAGACGGTGCACTTGAATCGGTTACCACAAAGTGGTAACATCCCACAAGCATCACATGTATTAAATCGATGAACCGTTTCTCGAATTGTCTCGGTTTGCTGATGAGTAGGTCTTGTCAATTTGATCAAATTGTGTTCTTGATGAATACCTTTTTTGACACAACTGTGACATAAATCATAATCATTGCAATCCACACATTTGAATCGAGCTCCAACAACTTTTTCGGTACATCCATCGCAATAAATATTTACCCATACGTAAGTATCAAAAGCTAGATCAAAGCATAAAAAATTGGTTGAGTTCTCACGTGCACAAGCCATGTTATGACAATGCAAAATCAACAACTGATACTTTATTACATCGAATTGGAGAACTTACAGAACTTTTTAGTCAATTCGATTTTTTTGGATGGGTGCTCTTCATTAGAAGCCGTTGAGTTTTTAGACTCTGCAAAATGATACAATGTCAAATTGTGTAACAATATTATTAACGTGGATAAAATCAAAAAAGTTGTGTGCTTCGAAATTATCATATAGTTTCACTTGAAACAGGTATTAGCTCTAGACAGGCGATGCATGGGCAACCGTTGGAAGGTCCACAAAATCCATCACAACTCCCGCATCGGCATTGATTCATTTTGCGACCACAATAGTACAACTTTGACGGTGATAAGCCAATGACCGGATCTAATTCGGTCCATGTAGATGATCCAAGAGTGACCTCCACACCGTCTCGATTTTTTTTAATTTTTGAGCCAAATGTACCACTTTTTCCTTGTAGTTGACATTGAATGCTTGAAGTTTGGTCACCGCAATCGCAATAAAACCTATCGTAAAAAATATGAGAAAATTCTGGGTTCTGTGCAAATTACCTGATCCTTTATCCTTGCTTACGGTACCACAACAAAATAACTTAAGACAAAACGAAAACTGAAAACACAGAAATACCAAACGCACATAATTTTCATTACAAAAAAAAATTACTTCCCAATAGCCTTTTCTTATTCAAATCAGCACTGTGCAGTGGCAATTGTTACTTATTTCTTGTTCGCTGATGGGTCAAAAAGGTGTCAACAAGACTTGATCTGAGCCACAGAAAATTGTGGCACTTGAGATTCTAACGTAAGGGAAGATGGTAAAGATTTTGGTCGTGTCAGTTTATTTACCATTTATCCCTTTTCCAGACCAAGTTTTGAAAATAATTAAAATCAACGTGCTGACTTAACATGGGGAAGTTGGTGTACTTCAAATTCATGCAACCATTGTAGTGAAAATAGTTAAATGTTTGCATCAAAAGTTTGGATAAATCTATCGCCTCTCAAATTAAAATCTTCAACTAACCGGAAACACGAATTGGGATTTGCAAGGTCACGAAAAGGCCTGAAAGCATATTCGGAGCACAGACAATTTTGAAACATAAGTACATGTAGAAAACTGAAGTACTTTTCCCAAAATAATGATAGGCTACAAAATATCATTAAAGAGCGATTTCGGGTACAATGGTTGCGTTGTTCTAATCCCATCAGGCCGTTAGACAGTCATGCCAGGCCATTTTGTAAAAAGTTGGTCTGTTTTTAGTCTGCCCGCTAGACTCAGTTTGAATGTCAGACCGTCAGACTACTTTTTTGGGTCTGAAGGTCTACCGCGCTTTTCTCCAGACCGCAAGGCAAATTACATTGCTTTAACCCAGTCGGTTGCTTTCTCTGCTTTGAAGCAGACCGAATGATGTTTAAATCCGGCAGGCGGTCTTGGCCACGCCCCCTCTTGCGTTGTTTAATCGGTCTGGTCTGGTCAAATTCAAACTTTCATCAGACCGTCTCACAGGCTGAGCGCCAGACCGGATTAGAACAACGCAACCAATATAGTGATTCAAGACTCAGCGCCTGAAGAAGTGAGATGACTGAAGTTCCAAGTTCAAGGCCTTACCATTAAGGCAAGACTCAATTCAATTCAGAATTCTGGTATTTTCAGTTTGTTTTTCTCGTAGGTTATTTTAACGGCAACTTATTTTGTCATCAGTTATTTTTGAAAAGGTATTTTGTCGCGTTCGTGCCATATGCGATAATATTTTCAAATGTATCGGATTCGTCAGATGGTCCGGATCAGATTTATAGCTATTATCGTACGCAAGGATCGAATTTTGAAAAAGATGCGTTATGTGCTCAACTCACCAATCGTAACGTAAAAAGTCAACAGTGTGACCTTTGTGGCACTTCTTGATACAGCTACGACAGATACCAACATCATCATCTACTTCGCATGTAAGGCATATGTATATATAGTCCCTGAGGTAAGTATCTGAACATGACAGACCATAAAGACACTTTCCTTCTGCCACCATTTTTTCGATTTGATTATTTTTTACAATATGGTCATAGTTTGGCTTCAATCCTTTACAAAAACAGATAGTTTGAGGCTGATACACAGTCAAGCATCGAGAGCAGGAGGTGCACCATTCATTTTTAATGGTCAAATTCTTGTCTAACAGACCAGACAGAATTATTGAAGATTTAGCAGAGTCAAAGAAACTACCATATGTCCTGGCTAGTAGGTGTGTATACATTTGTTTATGCAAACAGAAACAATCAAACTCCTCCTCGAAAGTAGATTTAGGAGTAGTTCGATGTTTCGCATCGTACTTGTCGATGACGTCTTTGAAAGAAAATATTGGATATTTCGGCCGTTGTAAACGAAAGCAGAGAAAACGTTTACGGTAGTCATCTACTGTGTTTCCCAAACGATGCATGCTAGTTGAAATTTGTGCTCGATATGACTCAAAAATTTCAACTGTCATCATTGCTACTGCTATGTAAATCCCCACAAAGCTCACCAGCAGTGGAGAGGAGACTTCAGGTTTATTCCAGAAAGCAGATGATTGGTCCTCAAACAAACCCTAAGAAACGAAATCGAATAGAAGATTAAACAGATACTCGTAAACACTAGCAATAACTATGAACATTGTAAGGGAGGGCGGGGGCAAAGACATGCAACTTATGCAAACAACTATATACAAAAATGTTTCATTACTTTGGCGATGAAGATCACATGAATCGAAAATTCACCATTTTCCCCACATTTTGGCTATTTCATTAAAATTCAAGAAGTTGGTTTTAATTGATTTTCAAATGTTGGTGTCAAAAAAGGGTATCTGGGTCAAAAACAGTCACCTGAACAAAATCTGAAATATCGTTTGGTGAAATCTCAAGTCCCATAATCTTTAGTAATCAAGACGATGTCGTGTTGACACTTTTTGACTAGTCAGCGAATAAGGAATATTTATCAAGAGTGAAATAGCCGATGTGAAAGAGTGGCCTACTTTTGCCAGTGCACTTTTGGGGGTACCCCCTAATGTTCATTCTTTTACTTTAGTTTTGATTTTTTAAAAATTTCTACCAAGGTGGTTCGATTATCATTATGGAATTCATCTGCAAAATTGATGGGGCTACACAACTTCTGTGAACACTTAACACTAGAATGCGTCCCTGAATTGTAATTAATTATAAATCAAGTGGGTGTTTTTGCCCCGCTCTCCCTTATAGTGATTAAGCTTAAAGATCAACATTACAAAAATTTCCTCGCAGGTATGTAGTGCTGGAATAACTTCAATTTCTCTTTCTCTTTTTGGGATTTTTTGATAAAGTCGCTGCAGCCTTCCTTGAACTGCCAGAATTTTCGAGTTTAAAGAAGCTGTGGCAGCTTTTGCTCTCGCCTTATCGATTTTGGCAGACATAAGCGCCTCCTATATAGAAAACATCGATTCGGCATGATTAATAAACAGGAATAGATTTTCCGGGGAAAATGAAATGTTGCCGGCCGGCTTGCAAAAAGCGGCCAAAATAAAATACAGGCTTTATGCATAACGAGGTCTGTACAGGTCTGTACTGAGTAAGGCTTCTCACGGATCAGATTTTCATCCGATCTGATCCGACAGCCATCGGATAAA
>JAQHQX010000618.1:0-11828 GCA_034694425.1 Arrhopalites sp. Gr-Col-00791 | reverse complement strand
GATCCTTCAGAATTTCATGACAGTTTGGAAACGATATTTAATTACAATTCATCCGTCAACTTTTACATGTTCTACGGCGGAACCAATTTTGGTTTTATGAGTAGCGGTGATTATGGAGGTGATTACGGTTTCCAAGCGGTAGTCACGAGTTATGGTAAGACTTGGGACCAATAATTTGAATACATATAGTAATTCTCCATCTTGAATTCCCTTTTTTCTAGACAAAAGTGTAACTTTTTATTCATTTTGTTCAGACTATGGCTCACCTATCACAGAAGCAGGCGACTACCATGAAAAGTACAACGTAATTATTGACCTTGTGACTCAGTACGGATACCCCAAACTTAAAACTCCTCCTCAACCCATCCTCCACCATAAAGAAGCCTACGATGTAAAACCCATTCAATCTTACCTGACATTCGAAAGACTCCTGGAACAAGTCCCACCGAACGCCAAATTCCAATATGATGACCCAGTCATGATGGAGGATCTACCCATGAACAATGGCGGTGGGCAGAGTTTTGGTAAGCGTCCATTCATATTTCGGACTATTCCTTGACCCGACAAGGGTACTGCATCGTCTACTGCATCGATAGTAGACTTGACTGATCATCCCGATACTCTACGATTTAAATTCTAGGTTACATCGTCTACCGCTACAGCTCTTCTACTGTAACTACAGGAACCACCTACAGGGTACTATTGTGTTTTACCTTTGACCTCCATACTGACCCTCTATTGATCTCAACGTTAAAATATAAAAAATTGTGATTAATTAATTTTTTAATATGCAGACAGGAGGTGTCCATGATTTTGCGACGGTGATGGTCGATGGGATTGTCCAACGTGCAAGTTTCACTGGCGGGGACAGACCCTACTGGATTGCAGGGTTGGTCTACCTCCAATTTTCCAATTTGAAATGCTAAAGTTTAATAATAAACGGTAATTGGAATGTAAATTAACTAATCATTGTGATGACCAGACATAGGGAAATCGCACTAGAAGTAGACGATGCGATCGAGGGTCTACATCACATCGACCTCCTAATTGAAAATATTGGCAGAATCAAAATGGGAGGTGAGGGCTCTTTCATGGGGCAGAAAAGGGGATTAGATGGTCCCATCTTTTTGGACAATGTCCAGGTCAGTGGTTTAGACATCTTTGCTCTGGAGTTCAAGTCAACTTGGGTCAAGACGTAAGTGGTTTAAATCATTGATGCTGGAGCTCCTTACTGAATGTACAAAGTCTTTTTTTTATGATGCAAAGGCAGGAACATTGAGAAATGAAAATATTCGCATCTTTCCTTCTCCAATGTTGTTGCTTGGTTCCCTGGAATAAATTGTCTTGAGTATCAACAACAGAGCGGCTGCAGTACCGCACGGTCTCAATTGTTTGACCAGAACTGTGCAACAACATTGGGGAAGGAAAGATACGCATATTCCCATCTCTCAATGTTCCTGCCATTGCATCATAAAAGAAGATTGTACAAGTTATACGCTATAGAATTAGTTTTTTTAACTCTCACCTCTATTTTGTGGACCTCCCCCGTAGCCTTACAAATTTTGAGGCTGTTTCCAATATGGAGGAGCTGCAGGCCCCTTTGGTGGTGCAGACAACTTTCCAAGTTGAGGGGGAGCCACTGGACACGTTTCTCGATCTCACTGGCTGGCACAAAGGCATCGCCTTTGTCAATGGGTTCAATCTGGGACGATATTTCAAAGTAAAGACTTTAAAATAAAATATTCAGGTAGTTGGGCCGACATTATTGACTACAAACTTCTTTGGTTTATGTGAAGGTGGGACCACAACAAAAACTTTATGTTCCCAGAGGGATCCTCATATCGGGCGAGAACACGGTCAGTAAATTTCAAATACAAAAGCTCTCGTACCTACTTGATTGATGCGTTCATATAAATTAAATTGAAAATCTTTTTTCGCCTCTGTAAACATCCAGATCACAATTTTTGAACAACTGGAAGCGGGAAAAGAAATCAAATTTAGATCCACCCCAGATTATGGCCGCATTCCATAGTTGTAAACTAAAATATTTTGAGAATATTATCCAGTTTCTCTAGTATCATATCGACTACATCATAAATTGTGTGGTTTTGTAATGTTTGTTAAATACACAACAATACAGCAATAAATGGAGTAGAGGCATTAATAAAATTTAGACAACTTTTTGTTGCAATTGGGAAAATGTTGTCGAATCAAAGCAAAAAATGAATTGTGTTGAAAAGAGCTAGGATTTTGTGTTGGCTACAGAGTTGTATATTTTTGAATCATTAAAATTTAAATGTGCTCCGGTCTACTTCGGACTTAACTAAAATTAATCAAATTGTTTGGACAGTGGCATTTTATTGGTGTCAACTTGTTTAATTGTACATGCTCCTACGGGGAATCGGGGCTCCTGCCACCTAACCTAAACCAGTCTAAACTTCTTTTAATTGTCTTTTCACTAGAAGAATTATGCCAAAAATGACTGTGAATGATGGCCCAAAATTTTGTATTCTTTTTTAAGGTAATTTTTTAAAAATCTAACACTTCAATTCGAGCTAAAAAAATTTTAGCTACTGAAATTGAATCAGACAAAGCTACCAGTGAAGTCAGAAGTTCAGTCCGTCATTTCATGACGACATATTCTAGGAGTAAGTCCATTGGAAGTCAGGGTCCCATGTGAAAGATTTCCAAATTCAGTATTTTGTTAAAAAAATTCAACATTTCAATTCAAGATTAAAATAAGTCTGCCTACTGGAATTGAACGCAATCAAGTCTGCAGTAAAGCCGGAGGTCCATTCTGTGGACCCAGGACGAAGCATCTCCATGTCAAGTCCATCAGAGGTCACGGAGACCAAGGAAAAATTTTCATGTGCATGAGTGTGAATGATGCTAAATGGTTGGAGAGTGTGAATGGGTTTTAGTACGACCAAAACCTTCTTTTTTGATATAATTTAAAGTCTTTTTGAAATGTTCGGTGTACCGAAATTAGTTTTGATTTTGATCAAAAAGAGGCCAATTAATTCCACGTTACGTGTCAAGTTTGTCCAATTGACAGCTTCTGATGGTGATTACTGTGCGTTCATTTGTAAAAGAAAATTCCCTGCGTTCGTTCTCGTTCGTTCAAATGAATGAACGACGAACGAAAACAAGTTTGAACATATTTCTCTTGAAATGGCACATTTCAGCCAAAACTTGACCTCAAACTGTGATCAACTTTAACAAGATTAATTAAAGGACGTTAAATGCAATTAGTAATTGATGGATAATAATTGCTAAGTTGATCATTCTCGACAGATTCTAAGTTGGTGTAGAGTGAATTGGAATAAAGTGTGTTCCACTTCCATGATTTTTATAATTTTAATTGGAGTTAAATTTTCAATATTTTTGCCTGGTGCACAATACGAACATTTAAGTTTTCAATTCCAATTTAAATTCTAATTAGGTTAAGATTACAATTATGTGTAAGTGATGTGATTCATAGGAGTTAATTAATAATTCACGTTTGATTGTAAATGATGGATAAGAAAAGTTGTTGAATAAAATCTTTTGTCAATACAAACAGCAAAGAAATTGTATTCATTCAGCAACAATCGCCTCGCTCCACTTGCCCGCAAGGTAAGCAATAACAGCAGTCTTTTGACTTAATTAACTTGATTCATAATCAAGAGAGCACTTGTATCGTTCAGCTGCGAACAATATGTAATGAAACGAGAGCAGCAATACATATCTAAATGGTCTGGAAAGAAAACTTGTTTTGGTAGAAAATTTTGAATTTCCCGCCAAAATTTTACTGCTAATAAACTACGACCTACTTCGGGCAATAATAATTTATTATCGATTACCACAAATCATACGAAACAAAATGACAATTCAAATTTGAGCTCCAACCAGGTATGGGTTTCATCATTCTAACAAGTCACTTGTAAGTCTGTGACGATTGCTCAAAAACTCTAAAAAATGTTTTGTCCCTTTGAGTCCACTTGAAAATGTGCATATTAATTCTGGAAACATCGTTCCTGAAAAATTCCAATGTCCAAATCCAAAATGTTGGTTTGATTTTGAATGAACTAAAATCCATAATTTCAACGAATGATAAATGAAGAGTTGGTCAATTTAATTGAGGGAGTTGTGTGCCTGAAAAATGAATAAACGAACACATGGTCACCTGACCATGCCACCATATCAATAAAACCTTTTTAAGCCGTTATAACGGCTGACACATCAACATTTTACTCATTTATTTATACGCATCACATGTGCCAACAATCACAGATAAATTGTGGTACTTTGATCTGAAATCTCCGTCTTGCTGCTACAAATAAAATCTAGTTGTTTCTGAGATTGGAACTACTAATTTAACAATTCCGGAGTGAAATGAGACCAATTTACCAAGACACGTGGTAAAGCAAGAACTACGGGAGAAAGTGAGACTTCTGTTGTGGGAACTAGTTTTTATGACATCTTATTTCATCTTGGACCATCTCACTTTGCCCAAGTTGTTAAAAGGTGTTTTGGGAGGTTGAAAATGTTTTCTGACTATAAGCAAGTTTTATATTTGGAAAGTTTAAGTTTGCATTCGGCACGTTAAAAATTGGATTGAAGTGGAAGAGTTATTTTCTAATATCGCACAACTGGGTTCCTTTTGTTGAGGATAATTTTTTAGCACTTCAAATGACCAATCATCACTCCAATAAAAAATAATGGTTGAGAAATGAGGACACGGGTGGGTGGGATGATCTCCAGTCGGGTTTGATGGAAAATGTAGTCAGTATAGGAGTCGAGAACTACGAGCTTGTTTTGCTCCTTCAGACGCTTAATAATGAAGTCTATGAAGTAGTGATTGTTCAAACATATTAAAAGATAGAAATCAAGTGCCATAACAATTGGTTGTCTAAGACGCCTATTTGCACATTTGAATTTCAACTGGTTTGTGCTCTTGCTACGAAAGAATGTCAATGTCGAAGGCCCGATCCAATAGGAGTGTGTACGGACAAGAAGATTTTATGGCTATAACTTCAGCAACATGTCGACCAAGTTGAGAACACAGAAAAATCGTGGCGACCTTACACAAATATTCAGATGTCTACTTGCTAGATTTTCTTGATTATAGTTCAGACTGATGATGACAAATATTTTCATGGGATTGTAGTTTAAATCATCCGTGGAAATTATAATTAATTAATTTTTTAATGGCTGTAAATTTTTGCTCAGGTGTTTGAATTGAAAGTACAGGCAAAAATATTGAAACTCAGGTAAAAAAATAAAATCCATGTGAAAAACGACAGTACTTTCGCAGCCATCTAACTGCTCGCTCCGCTCGCTACTTGAATCAAACAAACCACCTCTAATGACCAATAAAAAATTTACCTGGACTTTTACATTTTTGAATAGTTTTCAATATATTTGTGCAAGATTGTGATCAGTTTTAAAAAATGAACTTTGTTATTTATTAAGCATAATGGACGGTGCAAATGAGAATGAAAGTGGGGAAGACTTTGAATTATTTGGATGTGATGATTCTGATTTATGCTAACAGGAGTACTTGTTTTAATTATAATTTAATAATATGAAAATCATGCTCATGGATTACTTGTTGCCTTGATGACATTTACTTGGGATTTAATTAAATCATCATTCCTGAGATCACCGAATTATTGATGAAATAAATATTTCTGTTTGATGAAAACAAATTTTTGTTTCATGAAAAATAATTTGGTTTTACAAAAAAATATTTTTGTGGATAAAATAAATGGTTTGCAGATCAGTAAATTCTGTTTACAGAAAGAATAGGTTTGTGGATAATAATGGTCGTTGACAAAAAAAAGAAATTTTGTTGATGAAAAACAGAGATTTTTGTTGACACCAGAATTTGTTTACAAAATGAGTAATTATTCTTTACGAAAAAAGTAATTTTGTTTGTCAAAAATAATTATTCCCAATTAGATGGAATTACGTCTACTGCTTCACCGTGCTCATTAAACTCAAACTCCACTCGTTGTTCCACTTTCAGGTTTTCGTCCTCAGTGCTAAATTTTATAAGTCTGTGGTCAACATCATACTCTATTTGTCCAAAACGCACCCTAGTCCTCCACCCTCTAGGTACCTTGTCGATCGATTTGATTACACCAATAGGGAAAGGGTATTTCGATTCCTACCAAATGAAAATATTGGATTAAAATCAGCAGCTACTGCTGAACAACACCAAGACTAAATGTCTTTCAAAATGAAATAACATCTTGCCTCAATCAAGTTCCCTACAGTGGGCTGACAGAGTACTATAACCGCAACGGTCAACACCAGCACAAATTTCATTGTCACTGTTGTAATAGAAAAGAAACTTTCCGGGATTCTCCAAAGGTGCTTACTAATGTCAAACTCAACTACGACTGTTGAACGATTCACGTGTCAAAGGATTGATTGTGAACAGGCAGCATAAAAACGTCTTCTAATGGTATCTACATTAACTCTTTGCTTTTGACAAGCAGCTTAGAACAATACTTTCACAGGAAATTATAAACAGGATTTTTATGAGAGTCACAAAAGGTGCTAAAATCTACAAATTGTGAGGAACAATACATGCGGAAATTCCACTTATGGCAGTTAATTGCTGTCAAACTCCGTGTCAATAAAACATTTATGACCAAATTCAAAATTCGAATTTGTGGGTGTGAGGGATGTCAGTGACATCATGTCATAACTAGGAATGGGTAGAAATATGTTTTTTTGCTGTAGGTTCCTATTTTTTATGTCAAATGTCGTATTTGCTGCGGCACCTATTTTTTTACTGTGGAATTTCACCTTTTTGCTGTACCAATACATTTTCTCCATAGATACATATGGGTCTTCATTTACCAAAAGGGCCTTAAAGTCTTTTTTAAACTCAATGGCGAATCGCATTTGAAAATCGTGTGCGGCGCATAGATTTTTTGCTCCGACTTTAGGGCCCTTTTGGTAAATGAATACCCATATATGCCTTACATACTCTTCCCAACGAGTGAGTCCATGTAGCAAGACGGACTCCAGATCCGATCAATTTAATGGCGGCAATGATTTTTGTGTGTAAAAATCTTTGATGCTGATTCAGTAAACTCAAATCACATTTCAAATGGGTGGTAATTTTGGCGGCACCAAATATATTGATTCAGGTACCAAATTTTGTGGCACCAAAAATATTGATTCTGGCACCAAAAATATTGATTCTGGCTCCAAAAATATTGATTCTGGCTCCAAAAATATTGATTCTAGCACCAAATATATTGTTTCTGGCACCAAAAATATTGATTCTGGCACCAAAAATCATTATTTCCTAAAACACCTAACTGCTCGCTGCGCTCGCAATTTCTGATGATTATTAATCTGGTGCCAGAATAATTATTTTTGGTGCCACAATCAATATTTTTGGTGCCCAATAAATATATTTGGTGCCACAATCAATATTTTTGGTGCTCAATAAATATTTTTGGTGCCAGAATCAATATTTTTGGTGCCCAATAAATATTTTTGGTGCCAGAATCAATATTTTTGGTGCCAGAAAATTTGGTGCCAGCATTAATATATTTGGTGCCGCAAACATATTAACCCATTTCAAATCGGGATCTTACATACATATTTTAAGTACAGTGGTCGTCCGGTTAAAATAAACTGACAATGAAACGGATTATAATAACACCCTCCATTCCACAACCATGTACGTTCATGGAAAATGCATCCCAGCTTAATGTGATTTGATGTATTAACGAGCCTTTACATAAATGTAAATTTTTAGGAGCGAAGCAGAAGAGGACATAAATCACAACGTCCACACTCTTAGAATATATAAGATCTTTATTATGTACTCTAAGTTCACATTCGTTTGTATTTGCTGAAAAATATTAATCCATTTTTACAAATCATGAAAAAACTTCAAAGTGTTTGAAGATACTTGTGTACTAATTTAGTAGACAAGTACTTTAAACGTCTGAATTGATTTTGTTTTGAGTGATTTTTATTTTTCGGATATCCTTTAGTTACTTGAACATATGAAGAGCTTAGAACCAAAACGGGCTATTTGCATTGTGCTCCTGTGTAGGTATGGACGCTTGTTGCACGTGAAAGACATGCGCACATACTAACACAGGGGCAGAATGCAAATAGCCCGTTTTGGTTCTAAGCTCTTCATATGTCTTCAGTTCCTAAAAAAATTAAATCATAATTGCTTCAAGTCAAATTTCCTAACGAACTTAAGTACAACTGAAGACGTTCATTTCAGAAGAAATCTTAATTTTTCATTGAAATAGAATTTGTCATTTCAGAAATACAAATTACTTATTTCGGACATTTCGGAATTACCGTAAAAGCTCAATTAAAACCCGGGGGTTTTATTTAAAAAATCTCCTTTCGGACCCGGGCTCTAATTAAGCCCAGGGTTCTACTTGAAATTCGATGTTAGCGTAAATAATTTAAGTTTACAAAGTTTCCGGGTTCTATTCAGAAATTTGCTTTGTAGACCCGGGGTGTAATTGAGCCCGAGGTTATATTTAATCCTCGGGTTCTAATTGAGCTTTTAAGGTACTCATTTTTGAAATAGATTTTATTGTTTTAAGAACAGTTTTTTTAGCAATATTTATCATTCCAGAAATAAATTTTAATCTTTCCATTGAAGTTTGACTGATAAAAGCACTTTTCCACTATAATGGACAGGAGATTGGGGCTTGACGTGTGGACTTGCTTTGAAACCGGAAGTTTCTTTAGCGACCCTTTAACAATTCTTAAAGGGGTCACATTTTGGAGTGATCGCCTGGTTTGACCTTCAGAGATCATCAAAGATCATAACTAAGGAAAAATTACCTTTTTCTTTCCGATTTAACGAAAACTGACAAGAAGCTTTCTGAGGTTGAACAACGTGAAATGGGCCATTTTTCCAGTGATCGTTTTCATAGACATCCAATACTAAATACAATACTTAACATGGGCCAAGGGTCCTCACTCAGGACTCTGTTTCTGTGGGAATTAGTTGAAACTTGTTAGTGATACATCGGAGAATAAACGGCCAAAGGCTCAGGTGTTATTGAGAGGACTTGAAAGTAAAGTTGGGAAGCGTCAAATTTGAATTGGATAATTAGTTGAGTCCTGACGTAGGTGTCAAATTTTATTACAGGGTCAGGGCTCTTGATCGCAGATGATCGGCGATCACTCGAAAATGCGACCCCTTTAGGAATCGCTAAAGGACTCGTAAGGGAACTTGTCGCAAAGTTTCAAGGGATTCCAAAGTAAGTCCCTACATCATGCCCCAATATCTTGTCAATTATCGTGCCAAAGTGCTTTCATCGGTCAAACTTCAATGGAAAGATTAAAACGTATTTCCGGAATGATAAATTTATTACCTAAAAAATAATTTCTTAAAAAAATAAAATCTGCTGCCAAAATGACAACTTCTATTGCCGAAAATATTAGTTGTAAGAAAAATAAATTCTATTGCTTCAACAACGATTTTTATGTCCATCAAAAATTTTGAAAATCAATTAGAACCAACGTTTTTGACTTCCAATGAAAGTTGAAATAGTCAAAATGTTTGGAAAAGGGTGAACTTTCGATTCATGCAACCATCATCGCGAATGCAGTGAAACGTTTTTGTATAGAAGCTTTTGTAAAAGCGGCATGTTTTTGCCCCGTTCTAATTTATTGAGTTTTTGGGGTTTAAAGTTTTTTAAAGTATTACTAATAATACGTTAATTCTTTATTTGTACTTAAATCGACCATTCTGAAGAACGGCTCCTACCATAAAGATGAGAAAAAATTATTTTAATTCGAGTGTTGCACCATCCGGTTGCTCCTCGTCAGTCAAACACTTAGATAAAGCATTTTAATAGACATCAAATTGAAAAGCTTTACTCCACAGAAACAATTAAATCATTTCAAAATAAACTTAAGTAAAACAAAAAGACAAAATAATGCAATTTTATTTTACTCCGTCTAGAGTTTTGGAATCTCCAAGGAACTAGAAGAATGCATTCTTCTCAAATAGACCCATTCGAATGGGTCTATTGACTAAACTCTATTCATTCCATTATCTGATTATTTGTGTTTTTATTGTTAATCTAGATTTTAATACGCTTTCATAATTTGTAATTACAATATTTAAACTCAACAACGAGTCCATAAGAGCGCCGTGGATTAATCGACTTCAAATAATGTCAACTATTTCCCAAAAATTGCTTTTACATTTGCAAGACTTGACAAATTGTGAATCCTGTTTCATTGGAAATCCAGTCAATTAGTCAGTAGATCGTCACCCCTAAAATTCAAATTAATTTAACTATTCTCATTAGCAACCGAAACCAAATTCTGACTACAAACTGAGACACTAATTTCCTCATCACAACAATCTTTCTCCACACATACATCGAATAAATAAGAATCCATTCAGCTTTGTGCCCAATATTTTCTATAAGGAAAGTGCCAGAAGGAAACACAGAGCATCCAACCAGAATTAAGAATACCAAGGAAACTGCTGAATTTGTAAAACCTAGAGGCTGAAACAACGGAATTTTCTCATCGATAAAGTCACGATCTCTCTTTACTTTCCAATCAGAAGTATTGTGTCGGAGGTCATCCCACTTCTCCCACAGACGATAAATCCCTGAAGTCACCAGCATTTTGAGACTATTTGGAATCAAGTTCAGATACTCCTGATCCATTTCTTTTCCTGAAAATAAATGTGATTGAAACCTATATCCTTCCACTTCCACCAAATAGTCATCTTCTAGACCTTTGATCTTTTTATTGTGTGCAAATTTCAATTCCTTTGTTCGATTCATCACAATTTTGAAATTGTTCCAAAAGAATTCAAAATCTTGCTTTAGAACAATCAATGCAGTATTTTTGACAGAAAGTTTCTCCATAATAAAATCATCATTAACAAACTCAGTGCAAACTCTGGTTATATTCGATTTCATTGAACTCTTTCGAACATACTGCTTGCACCTATCGATTTTG
Source organism: Arrhopalites sp. Gr-Col-00791 (assembly GCA_034694425.1). Taxonomy (NCBI): domain Eukaryota; kingdom Metazoa; phylum Arthropoda; class Collembola; order Symphypleona; family Arrhopalitidae; genus Arrhopalites; species Arrhopalites sp. Gr-Col-00791. Next base: position 854 of record JAQHQX010000618.1, on the reverse strand, counting down.
TAGCATGGACTTTGTTGTATATTAAGTGCACCGTGTAAGCTTAATCCAAATATTTTTCTGCAATTTCGTACACAAGCTCCGAAGTTCATCTTTACTAAGTTCTCAAGTCGCTTTGTAAATATTGTTTGCTTCCAAACGTCTCGCCGATCTATAGGCCTAAATACGAGTTTCTCGTAAGGTTTGTCATTTGTACATACTCTATGAGGACCCGCTACATAGAACGTGTACTCATTGTGCTCTGATTCAAATTCTGCCAAGTGAGACCAATTCGTCGAAAAAGGATATGGAGCCGTATATTCTGCATTTATGAACGTCTTGTAGGTGTTAACCAAAATAATCGACAACAAAAACCAAGTTGCTACAATTATTCCTAATCCAAAGCGTCTCTTTTCCATTCTGGAATTAGGACGAGAGGAGTTTTTTTCTACAATCACCTCATCGTCATACTGTTCTAAAACCAAGCGAAAGTTCCAATACAAAATCTTTCCGATGGTCGACACAAATATCGATGGGTTTCCATTGAATCTACCGTCACGCCACCTACCCAACAGAAAAACAACGAGGGCAGTCGTCATCATAGAGATTGCTAGAGAAATCCAAACAGTCGATTGGAGCGGAGTCAAATAAATTGTCAAAGATTCCTTTTGAGTTGTCACTCCATTTATCGTTATAAATCGGAATGAACTTGAATGACCAGTCCAAATAAACAATAATTGTCCAGGCCATATCGAAGTTTTGGTGTAAGGTACACGTGAGAAGTATATTTTAATAACCGGAATCTTGTAATACTCTGGATCGTATGCCAAAGTCTCATTGACAGCTGACAGCATGAACGCCACAACAGCATTTTGTAA
>JAQHQX010000617.1:0-11833 GCA_034694425.1 Arrhopalites sp. Gr-Col-00791 | reverse complement strand
CATGTACTGTAGTAGTCTCAAGAAAATGGCTAGAATACTTCATTTAAGTGCTGGGCATTACAAGTTTCCTCGAAAAATCTTTTTTTTGGATTTCTCCCAAAATCTGAGGACAAGGACATTTCATGTTTCCATCTCTCGTGTTTTTACTTTCCCTAAAAAAATGTACAATAAAAATTCAAGGCCTTCAAATCTCCTTTATCAAGTCGATTCATTTTCTTGGAATTTTAGCTTGGCCACTTTTTGCTAGCATGACATATTGAAGAGTCAATGTGCACAATGTGCAACGCTTATACTACACGTGTTGGTGTAGTTGTGTTTGTGTGTGTTGGGGCACGAAATTTTGGATTTACAGAAAGCCATCTAAAACTTTGAATAAATTATGTGGGGGATTTCTTTTGCACGTACAAACGGACATGATTGTGTACATATAAATAAAGTTGTTTATTATTTTGTACTGGCAAGATTTTTAAAAATTGTGTATTGTATACTACTACACCGTATTTCTAATGCAATAATTGACTTCTGAGTAAACAAAGAAAAATCACTCTTTTTTTAGCTGACTACTTTCTCTTCAGAGAAATTTGTGTGCGTAGAGCCAGGTACCAAGTAAATATTTTATTTTTATGTTTGCTAAAGTGAGAACCAAGTTGTGTGCATACAAAACCAGTCTCAACGGATGTGAGTCTGGAGAAATAAATTATTTCGCTTCCCGTTTGTGCATGACTGTAAGCCACAACTTGATTCATCTCCTCTGTACAAGGCAACAACGCAACGTGGAGCAACACGGAAATATCAAAGTCTCTTTCTCTTGTACTCTGTACTGTACACATGCATATACATACACAAATGTTTTATACACATTAGTTTTTAGTTTGTGTGTACAAAAAGTAGAGTAAGAGTAGATGTGGGATAAATAAGTGGAATTTTGAAATTTAGAATTTTGAATTGGCATGTTTGTTAATTGACTCCCATTGAATCGTTGATCAGTGCTGATAGATGAGCATGAGACCGAGACAGGGGAGAGAGTGAATTTTAACGGCCAAGTATCAATCTTCATTAAATTAAAGTGATGTGTGCTCTCAAATAAGCCCTCTAACTCTTACCTATCTCTACCCTCTAGACAAGTTCAGGACATTTTTTGTCGACCTTTGTAATGCCTAGGTCTAGGTGTATCTGTAAAATGTGCAGAGTGTAATAGAGCTACAAGTGAAATGTAAAAGGTAAATTAAATGGTGTGTGTGTGCTTGTACAGAGAAAGTGGAGAAAGCTGTGCCGGAAGCTGATTTCATTATACAATTTCCTGGCTGACACAACCGAGACCTACTAACTGCCATTTAGCATTACAACACGATTTGAATGATTTTGGAATGTAAAGAGTGAAAGTGTTTGTGGGCTGCTCCAGCTTTTGGACGTTCTTTTGGGGTTGTCCAATTATTTAATGAGGTGAAAATATTCTGAATTTTTGGACAACATTCACTTCTAGAAACATGATACAAGGAGAGCACATTTGTGCTAGTTATTGTCTATCGAAAGATTCGACTGTGAGAGTCCCATGGGAGACCAGTATCAGCACAACTTTGAAAATCGCTTTCAGCTTTGAATGTCTGAGTGAACAACGAATTAAATTAAATTATATCTTTCTTTTTTTAAAAAAACTTGCAAAAACAGGTGGACATTATTATTAGCATTTCCACTGATGAACTCATTTAACTTAATTGTGTAGCAGAAAATTTCAACTAATTTTGAGGCCACTTTATGAATATACGGAGTAAAGTGACCAACTTGTTAGTAAAACTTATTCATGCAGATTTGTTTAAGGACGTGCTATGCCACAAGTAACACGGTATGACAAGGCATGCAAACAAAAATGCAAATGAAATATTGAAATATTTGATTAGTTCGACTTACCGAGTATTGCAACGACCTCATCATCCTGAATGACTTCCAAGGAGCCCGTGACGATGAAGCAGAGATTGTCAATGCTTTCTCCGGTATGATAAAGAAGGTCACCGGGAGCTGAATGACTCATGCTAAAGTGCATGGCAAGTGCACGGAGACAGCCATCACTAGCCAAGCGAAATGCTGGATGCTCGTTAAAAACTTTTCGATTTAAATGGACGCAAATATCTGCATTCATATCCTTCGGACAATACTGCAGGACCTGTGGGTGTCAAAATAAAATCCCATTAAACATTACACATTTACTTTTTCCATTTTTACTACAATTTCCTGGGTCATATAAACTTTGTCAAGCAAACATTTAAGCTCCAACATTTTTTATAAAGTGTATAATAAATTTTTTTGTTAAAAATAAGTGAGTTTCACAGTGTCATTTTTCTTTTTCTTTTGAAATATTTTTATCAGTTGATTCCCCCTCCCCCAATGTCATTGCAAACTAGATACCCATCAATCCCATTTATTTTTCCATGTGTAACCAAAGTCTCATGTGAACTCTACACTGGAAGGGAAATACCACAGTGACATTATTCAGACTGGCATTAGCTCTCCTTCCAAATTCTCCATTCTCAACTGTCTGCATCTTGTTTTCTAAAGTTCCCAAAATACTGTGCCATGTACGCATGGGGCTATGGGTTATTTTGTTGTCGTTTGGAAGCCACAGTAAACTAGCGTTGACAGAAGAATGGCAATATTTAGCATTGTTTTGGTGTGGACTTGCTTTTATGGAGATATTTATTGTCTCCATTAAGTCCTTTACGAAGAGACAGATACCCGAGACCCTCCTTTTTATCCCCCTCGTCTAACCCCTCATCTCTCCCTACTTTTCTCTCAATAACAAAAAGGAGAGAGAAAGCGAGAGAAAGTATACAAAAAGAAACAAGTCTATGCAATGGTAATGCTGACTTTATACGGCGCCAGTTTTAGCTCCAACTCTCGTACATTCGCCTTGGCTGAAGTTACACTCATGTTTTTTGGCTCTTATACAAGTAGCACACTCTTCATCTCATCTCAGAGATCTCACTTTTGGCTTTCCACTAGACTGTAGTGTACGTCACGTGGATTGTACATGTATGTAGACGAAAGGATAGGGAAGATCCTTACTGCTTACTTGAGCCTGACTTGTAAAAATAGGTTTTCCTACCCCAGCGGGCAATGTACATGCATGTACTGTATAGTATAGATGATATCTAGATGACATGTGGATATGTGTGTATGTGCAGAATGTACATACTTTTGATTTTGGAACATAAATAAATAAGAGATTATTGCAGAAAGCGGAGAGCGTATGCAGGGACAATTTACAAAATGGAAATACAAAAGTCAGGGCCTCTGGGAAAATATTTCATTTTCCTTTTATTCATTCGTTCCCTCCTCCTCCTCTCTCTAGACTCCTCGCGTCTGTCTCACAGTCAGATTATTTTTTTTAGAATCTTTGTGAGTTGAAAAGATGATGCTCCAGAAATTCTTCCTCACTTGTTCATCTTTCGTTTCTAAACATTTGTATGTATTTTGTGCATATTGTGATCATTACATTGTCTCTCCCAATATCGCTTTTCTCTGCCTGCGTCTCTATTTATACTCTCTCAAGTTGGCTGAGTATTTCTAGACAAAAATACCCTCCATGTATAATTAACTTTACAAGGGACGAGGGAAAGGAGAATAGTAAAATTTTCTTTTCCCTTTTCTGTCTCTGAGTTTGTACAAATATCATCATTTTCGCTACACTTAATTAGTGAGAAATGAGATGAGAATTTTCTCACGCTCAATATTCATAAACCCCACAGGGTTCATAATTAATCTCATAATCTACAGGCCAACTTCTAGTCCTCTTCTTGAACTAAAAGTCTGTGTATCATAATTCTATAAACCCAATTAATTATGTAGCTTCACCGTATGCAAAATGTAATGTTGAAAAGGGGCAAGAGAATTTTCTTGAAATTTTTCTCACGCAATGAAATTAACTGTGTAAACTACACACAAACACACACATCGCACCAAGTACACATAATTTCGGCTTAGAAAGACGGCATGTGTAAATATTTTGAAAACACATGAGAAAATGATTCCCCAACTCGTCCAAATAATTTTTTTCTGCACTTTCGAGGCACATGGAGTATGAGACGTTTTATGTACAAAGAAACGACCCTTCATTTTCATAGCTACTTGTTCGACCGTGGGTCAGGTACAAGACAAAGACAATCATGTAGACGAGAGTTGGTAATTCACCAGAGAAATATAAATAAACGGCTAGCGGTTGTCTAGGGCTTCATCATAAGAAGATGGAATTGTATCTTGCATTGTAGAATGTTGGGGTCTATGATTCTGAATACCGTAAATGGCCATGTTGATTCTTCGAGCAAATTATTTGCCTTTCCATTCATTGAGACATGCACAGTAAAACTTGTAAGCTTTTCTTTTTCGAAAATGTACGAAACTCGATCTTCTGTAAGAGCATACAGTCCACAGAAATGATGCAGGGACGAATCAGTAAAAAGTTCAAGTTATGTGTATATTATACATATGCATTGCTGGAGTAGAGGACGCGCAAAAGGCTGGAGGTAAGAGAGACACGAACAGAGAATATGAATGACACTCTTATGGGGACACTTTAATCTTAGTGGTTTAGTCTTGGTGTGTGTCTAACAACCAGAACTAAAAATCGAATATCTGACCAACCCTAGAATAAGTAGACTCATAAGCAACTATATGGCAAAGTTGAGTGCTTCATCGTCAGTTTGTTGAAAAACGTTCGTACTGAGAACAAGAGACGAATTTTTTGGGCAAGATTTTTTGGTCAAAGTTGGGTGTAGTGCTGTATTTACACTCCTCCCTATTAATAAACCATGAACAATGCACATGGGTATTTTATAGGTACATTTATACACCCACATTAATTTATTCCTTCTCCATGTCTCTGTCTCTGCTTCAAGTTGAACTATGGAATCTGACCGACTTTACACATTCCATACATTCTCCCGTCCACACAAAACGAAAACACAAACCCAAGCACAAAGCAGAGGAGCCTAGTAGGTGGTAGTATTTACCATGTCATAAATTACGTCAACATTCTCTATTCACAGTGGTGTGAATTGAACTCCTCCACAATACTGTAGTATAGTCCCCAAGCTAGTGACTGCGTAAAAGTTTACACTATACATTCTCACCAGTCAGATAATCATTAGATAGATTTGTCAAAAAAAATGACAAATTAATTACACTGCAAATGGATTTTCACAATTAAATGCATCATCAAAACTAAATTGTCAAAGTCTACAGTATACAAATACAGCAGGACACAACCATTATTTCATAAGTTGTATAGTTCACAATTTTTCTGTACTTCCTTTCTTCTCTATTATTGCTTTATTGGTTGATTTGTTGTTCCCAGAGACTGTTCCAAATTACGTGAGAGTACATGCTTCAAAAGGAGGACCAATTCAACCTCACCAAAGACATACTCATCTTTGCATTAAGGTTTTTGTTTCTGCTGTGTATGCTGCATAAGCTGTACAGAAAAATGATAGACTGTACTTTTATTTCAGCTTTTTTTCTCTGTATTTATTTTTTGCTGTTGCTTCTCCTTGACTTTGGTCTTTTGACTAAGCAGAGAGGTTTTTAGTAATGCATCTTTTCTATTACCCCTTCTTCTTATACTAATTCATAGTTTGCACAGACAGAACACGATGGAAAAAAAATCAGCGTTATATGACGCTCAAGACGGAACAGAGGAAATCTGGAGATGAGAGACTCTTCCTTGTCTGCCTTGAAGCTCTTTGCCGAGCCATATGATCCTCAAGCCAAGGATCCAACGACAGCGATACTCAGTCTTTTTTCTTCTCTTTGCCTGTAGTTCCGCAGTGCGGATGAGTGAGTGAATGAAGAGAAAGTCTCAACTTTGAACACACACAGACACACCAATGGACTACATCTCCGTATCATGGGTACCATCCTATATCAATAGTCCGTACGCATTGTACATGTGTGTATTATGTTGCACTCCCTCACGTGGATACAGATGGGCATTCCACAGGCGCGCACTATGATCATGACCGCATTTGAGTAAGATAGACTAGACAAAGCAATAGAGAGAATGGACCAGAAAAGACTGAACGTGTTACCCAAATTTTATACTCTTTCACTACATGCACAAGCCTCATTTTTTACACTGTTCTACTCTCAATACTTTGCAGTCCTTCCGTGTCATGTTTACAAATAATATATTGGCATTGCAATTGATTTTGGCGAAAATTATAGAATTTGTCATTTGTCAACATTGCATGTATCAAGTGTAGAGCTTCCTCTACGAGAATTTGATAAATATTTAAGGCAAGAAGAATCAGCGTATGAATAAACCATAAGTTCACACCCTCATTTTTTCACAAAAGAAAATAAAAGAAAGTAAAGAGTGAGGAGGTAGGTGTAGATGGATAGCTGACTCAAAGGTATATCTCACACGTTTGAGTGAGATGTATTATTTATTACATTGTATCTTGTTTTTTTATATCCTTTCCACGCACTGTCACTAAACCCTTTCTCTTTTAGAAGAACAACAGTTAAAACGATATTCAATAATTACAACGTACCTTAGTGGAATCAATTCCACGAGTCATCGCCCAAGTGGAGACAACGTAATCCATCACTCGTTCAGAAAGCGCCTTGGGTACTTCGTGCAATTTCATAAATTCTCGGACACTGTTCAACATGTCGTGATACTTTGCTGTCGCTGACGTCATTTGTTGAATTATAGTCGTTACGTGTCCAAAAATTGTGGCGTAGAGTAAGGCTGGAAAGATTGAATAATCAATTGCAACAAATATATCATTTTAACGTACATTGATTATTCTCAACATTTCTCACCTGCAATGATCATCATACAGATTGTAAATATTTTTTCGTTATCCGTTTCTGCTGCTACGTTGCCAAATCCTACACTGGTCATACAGGTCATTGTAAAATAAAGAGCGGTCACGTACATGGTCTTGCGGGAAGGGCCAGAGACTAGTTCTCCATTTCCCTCCATTGGATTATAAGTAAAAGGATTTGAAGTCACATTTGCGAGTTTCCACAACCAACTATACTGTATATTATTTTCTGTGTCCGACCGTCCGATTGAGTACCATATACATGCAAGCCTGCAAATTCAAAGACAAAGTACTTTCATTCTCCGAATCATTATGAACAAAATACATTAAGTTAAATAAGTTTATGCGACCCAACGGGGACTCCAGGTTAATAAATGCATTTTGGCTCAGTTTGCGATCATCAAACAACCTGTGATTGAGTTTCTTTCGTTCGTAGTGTTAACTAAAAGAAGTGTGGTAAGTTTTAACTACGGAAAGTGAATACTTAGTGTTGTCGTTTTCAAAGACATTATTGATCTTTGGTGAGATGCGAAACTCCGACAATGACGACTACAATGTAAATTAAAACCCACTTTTAAGTTTCCCATTGTAATCAGTAGAAGGTTTGTTTTATATCCTTTTTTAATTTTCTTGTAAAAATTAGGCTCAAGACGAATCCTACAATGCAACGGACTTTGATGATGGAGAAGTTGAAGATTTTGAACAAGTTCCGGTTGTTCGGCTTACACAGTCGATGAAGAAGATGACTAAGAAGATGAGAAGGCAAGTGATGACTTTTTACTAAACCCCAAATTCATCTACAACGATCTCGATGCACAACACTTGAAGAAGTCGAGTTAGCTTACCCAACAGGTAACAATATTATTTACTCGAACAAGTACTTTATTCACCCCATCTCATTTTTTCATTAGGTATCAAGCCGTATTTCAGAGTCGATACAAATCGTCATTTTTCATCCTTGCACATGAGATGATGAAAACAAGAGGGTACAGACGTATGGAGACTTTTGGAGAAAAATGGGACTACATAGTAAAGAAAATTCAAGACGACACTAGTAGATTCAAGAAGGGTATTGTCTCCGCATGTTTGATGAACCAAATACTTAGAAATTTTGACTAATGTTGAAACTGAAAGAAAAATGGGATTTTTTCCCACAAATGTGGATGTCTTGATGCTCAAGTCCCAAACTCATACAACCAATGACCAGTTTAATCCGAGTCAACTGCAAGGAAATAGACCATTTGGATTGTTCAAAGGGATTGTAGGAGAGCATAAGGTGCAAAATCTCTACCGAAATAAATACAATAATCGATTGTACCGGCCAGGAAAAGATTACATCATCCACAAGAACAAAGTGACGGGAAAAAGACTCGGTAGGTTGAGATGTTTTGTAAAATTTGCATTTTCATTTCATTCTCCTAGTTCGTCTCTATTTCTATTTTCGGTGTTTTGGTTGTTTTTTTCAAACAGGATTGCACAGGACAAATTGACTAATGAAGTTGCTGTGATTGAAATAAAAAATTTTAAAGAGAATGAACAATCACAAATCTTTGAAATCAGTTTTGGACGACCCATTGATTCAAAAATCTCAGGTTCCGTTCAAACAAAATTCAACTGGAACAATTGTAGTCAGACTGGACTCGCATGCTGGTTGTCAGGTTAGTATTAATAATTGAAATGGATGATTATGTCAATTGTACACACACAGTGTAACACAAATTAGGCCAACGTAAACATAAATACAAAGCTTACACAATGTACGCACACGTGTACACTGTCTTATTCATCTATACACACACAATTTGTGTTTTGTAATTTTTTTTCAGTTAAAATGTCCAATGTCCATGTGTGTTACACAAGGACAACTTTTTCACAATGGTGAAAGTTGAAGTGTATCTCCGAATAAAGGTATTGGCACATTTGTTCTTGTGACCTCGAGGTCACGAATCGTGACTCACGATAGGTCATCTCCTGATGACCCATATTTTTGAGCTTCCTATTTGATCGGCCGTAGTCGATTTAGTACCCAAGGTTGAGCGAAATTTATATTTGAGGCCTCGTTCAGGAGATAAAATGAGAGTACTCTCTCTCTCTCTCCCATTTCCCCTTTTTTATCTCTGGAAATAGGCCTCAAATCAAAATTTCGCTCAACGCGGCTGGCCTTCGGTACTAAATCGACTATAGCCGATCGAATAGGACGCTCAAAAATAGGGGTCATCAGGGGACGACCCTATCGTGACCTCGAGGTCACCAGAATAAATTTGGCCAATACCTTTATTCGGAGATACACTTCAACTTTCACCATTGAAAAAGTTATCCTTGTGTAATACACATGGACATTGGACATTTTAACTGAATGAAAACACGCACACACAATTCAGAGAGTTAATTTTTTAATAAATTGTCAAATTTTCAGCTCCAGACCTACATACATACACTGAATTTACCTTTCGGCTACTTAGTTTTGTATGGCAACGAATTCGATGGTCGGATTGAAAGAATCCGAATGGACAAAGATGATTGTTTTATGAACGACATCAAACCAAAACTTATTGACATCAGGCATTATCTTTTGGAAAAGTTAATTAAGGGAGACGTGGGTCCTGAAGGTTTTAAAGATGTGGAGCACATCAAGTGGTGCTGTCAACTCTGTGATCAGGAGTTTGAATATGAGAACATTGAAGACATCAGGAAGCATAGGCAAAATCATAAAAACTTGGACAATTAACGTTTCAACTCTCTTTTGGAAAAACTAAAACATGAACAGACTGCGTCCAAAAAGTACAAGTGTCTCAAGTCTGGATGCAGAAAATCATACACCACCCATACATATCTCCAGTATCATATAGCTGTTGCTCATCGCCCCCAAATTGCTAACCATGTGTGCCCAAGGAAAATTGTAGTTCATGAACCACAAGTTGTTTGTGGCAAAAAGTTTACCACTCAAAGAAGGTTATATGCACATTCTTTTTTGCACAAACAACTCAATGCTCCTGATTCTCATCATCAATACAAATATTGTGGAAAGAAGTTTGTACTTTTGTCGAACAGGAATCAACATGAGTATCATGTCCATGAAAACAAAGTCAGACCGATGAAGAAGACAATCCCATGCAATCTGACAGTCAAAATTCATGGACACAATTTCAAATACATTAGGCAAGTTGATCCAACTCAAATGAAAATCCATCAAAAAAATCATAATTTTGTCAAAGTTGCCGAAAACGCCTTGATCGAGTTCAAGGTTCCATACAAAAACAAGAACATGAGAAATTTTCATAAATGTGATTTGTCCGTGACAGTTGACGGCAGGGTCCCAAAATTTTACAGGAGCATAAAGTGCTCCACAAGTTCTCCGACAAGAATGAAAACGGGAAGCACATCTATCATGTGTTGAAGTCGTCACGAATGTAATAATACATACATATTTTTTAAAAGTTAGATTTGGTCTTTGGATTTTTTAAATACCTGTAATAAGTCTTATGGCAGTAATTGACATTTTTATGAGATGTGTTTGTCATTCAATACATTCATGAACAGTCGAGTGCAACAACTGTTGTATTTACTTGTTTGTTATGAGTATGTGGTGTAAGGTGTAATAGACATATGAGACCTATGAATATATTTACTATACTGCAAAATGTACAAGTACATGACGACATTCGAGATGACTACAGATAAAGGCATACAATAGCTCCATTGTCCTATTGATATTAATTGAACAGATAGAACGACAGTAGAATGTAGTACAAAGTTTAAGAGCGAGTCTGGTCATCTCACAATACAGAGTTACTTTTCAACTTCGTTGACTCTACAGTCTAGATTGTAAGAACGGAAACGTTTTCCGTCCACACATAATTTTTTTGTTACTTTTGTTATTAATTAAATGTACTGACGAACAAAGTTTTTTGTTAACCAAATCTCAAGAGAGTTTTATTAATTATTAAATAACTTTTGTCTACTTAGACAAAGAAAGATTTTATTTAGAGTATGAACTGAGACTACATTTATGGAATATAATTTAAAGACATCTTTTAGTATTAAGAATAATCAGAGTAGAATTGGTATTTTGAAAATTTATTGTAAATGTTATAATAAAATTTCCACTTGCAACTTGATTCATCTTTATAATTTCGTTTTTCCGAAAACTGACCAAGTGATCAATTGCAGTCTGTAAATTTTTCCTTTGTACAATTTTCAACTACACAAAACAGATCAAAACCAGTTAAGTGTGATCAAAAGTTTAAAAGATGACTTAACGGGTAGAGTGTACATTTTGACAAAAGAAAATTACGCAAAAAAAGATGATTTCAACGTTGTTGTTGTTGTTTGTATAACAAAAAGAGTGTAGAGAAAAAATGGTGTGAGTGCCTACATACATATCAATAGTACATGTACATGCACGTGTTCGTAGACTACAGCTACAATGGTTAAAATTCATAATAGTAAAAATAAAAATAATGTGGTCATCTCCGACTTTACTAGGGCTTTGAAATTGTAGGTGGGCTTCGTACGCTGTAGCATAAAGTCAAAGTCAAATGCAAAAATTATATTTTGCATCTCCACAACTGCACATTTTAACCATTAATAATGCAAATCCAAATGTAAAAAAGACTTTTCTGTCCATCACATATCACATGCTCGTTGTGTATTTGTCCCTGTACAAGTCACAACTTGACTACTATAAATCCATGCACAGTGTAGCTATTTTGAATTTGACATACAGTATCACATTACTCCCTAGTATTTTCTATAGTGTGCAGGTGTACATGTAAAGAACAATGTACAGGACTGATGCGAGTACGTGGGCAATTCTTAAATCTCTGTTCCTCTACTACTACCTACATTGTAAATTGACCAAATGACCAGAGATGACCAAATTAACTAGATAAATGTATTCATATTCATACAAGTCGACAAGCCAAGTCAATGTCTTATAGTATTGCACGTATATTGCTCTAGATTTGTAAAAGTAACTCAACTACTTTTACCCGCTTGACCTCTCAACTTGA
>JAQHQX010000616.1:0-11844 GCA_034694425.1 Arrhopalites sp. Gr-Col-00791 | reverse complement strand
TGGCTCCATCGCCGCATCAAATTTCCTGGTTCTCCACATTTCGCTTTTCATATCATGGTTGTCTTTGTAAAACAAGAGGTCACTGACCCAAAATCAAGTTCGACCCTATTTGACCTTGCATCTACTATAGCCGGGTCAAGTGTCATCAAAAAACTGCAGCATTTTGTGATGCTTCTGGGTTACCTCGATACCTTTTCTCAGTCAGCTGCACCTCAACATGATTTTTTGCTGGTTCGCCCAAGCAAACTCAAATCAAGAGCTTTGAAAAAAATATTGAGGGGCTCAAGTGGAACAAATAATTTGTATGAAAATGGAAAACTTTTGAATTTTGAACAAAACTCTCTAGTGGTTATTACTTGTACCTATTGCGAGCCCGCGTATGCTGAGTTTATACGAACTGGCTTATGGCAGAATAAAGCTCTGGGGTCTGTGTACGAGTTGACCAAGCTGATCAATGCAACTTTTGTGGTGAGACTCACTCAAGTTTCTGTAAATTCTGAAGAAATATTGCAAAATTTCCAAATTAAAATGCAATGTTTTAGATGAGACCCGTTTTTTCCATGCTTTCTGATGGAGTGCAAGATGACGGCTATTGGGATGATTTCATAGAGAGCGTTTTGACGGATGAGGTTGAAATTGCTGGCATCATTCGAGAGTAAGTTTGTTCTCAAGTTGGAAGGTCAAGGTCAAGATTTAATTCGCCTTTGAATTATAAAAATGCCTTCAACTCCAGCATATAAAAATTTCTCCCACCTGCAACTGGACCATTATCATTATAATGTCTAAGTCATTTCAAAACTAAGATATCACAATTGTATGTATTTGTTAAAAAATTTCAGGTCGACACTAAACAACAAGTTGACCTACTTGACCCGTCAGATAATTATTGAGTCTGTCACATTCATCGCTCCTCTCCCAACGAAACACAAACTCAATCCCCTACTTCTCCTACTTGTACCTTTCCGCCAAGAAATTTGGTTTGCGATGCTCTCGTCAATCCTGTTCACTTTTGTCGTTCTAGAATTGATTGTTTTCACAAAAAGAAAAGAATTAATGAAGGGATTTTCTAAGCAAAAAATACATCGCTTTCGTTTCTCAATATTTAAAATCTCCATCAAACCACATTCACCCCATTCAACTTTAATGGGTCTTCTCAAACCGACAGTGGACCAAAGTGCTTTTGGGTCGATACAATTTCAAAATGACATGAACGATTCGGCCAGTCGTCTAATAATTGGCCTTTGGTTTCTCATTTTAATTGTTTTGGGTAATTGAATCTGTCAATTTAGTCCCAAGTTACAGGTATACTTTTGAAGTTTTACTTTACTGAGGTCAAAGGTCATTAAAATTTTTAATAGATATGTATTTACCCTATAGGTTGCGTCTACAAGTCTGAATTGATTTCATCAATTCTTTTACCTCGCTACATTTTTCCTCCATTGAATTTCAGAGAACTGGCAGCCAAGTCTGAGTACAGCATTGGCTCCATCTTTTACTCGATTATCGAAAAGGATTTCAAACAACCTGTCATGAGAAACAGTACAGTTGGCATAGAAGTACGAAAAAGGGCTCAAGAGATTTCCTACGCAACCACCGAGGTAAATCTTATTAGAGACATCTTCATACCGGAAAACTCGTAACTCTGTCTAGGACAAGATTAATCTCACGTAAAAATCTTTTTTGAGTCTTTTCCGGTGACAAATTTTAAGGTTTGTTGTATATAGAATTTAGGACACTCTAAGAATTTCGACCATTTTCGGCAAGTTTGAGAGTTGCTAAAACGCATCCGCGCATCCTCGCCATGATTATTCCGCATCCCCACTGCATCCCCACTGCATCCCCACTGCATCCCCACTGCATCCCCACTGCATCCCCACTGCATCCCCACTGCATCTCCACCAAGTTTCTACCGCATCCCCGCCGTATCCTCACCATATTTCTGCCGTATTTACACTGTATCTCCACCATCATTTAGGCGTATTTCGGCCAAAATGAGGTTAAACCCCAGCCGTAATTGTTTTCTGTATCATCTAACCGAGCTCGCTACATGAACCAAACAAACCTAACTACTCTCAATGTCGGGTTCAAAAAAGGTTGTGTCAGCGGTAGTTGAAAGGTTTTACAACCATCAAAAATCACTAAGCTCAAGTCAAGTCATTTTGAATTCTTTCCACAAAGCATTGATCCAAAGCTTAGTTAGTGATTTTTGATGGTTGTAAAACCTTTCAACTACCGCTGACACAACATTTTTTGAACCCGACATTGAGAGTATGTACTAATCACAAAATTTGTTTGATTTAAGTAACGAGCGTAGCGAGCGCGGTTAGAATATACAGGAAACAATTTCGGCCGGGGCTTGACCTCATTTTGGCCGAAATACGCGTAAATGATGGTGGAGAGAAGGCAGAAATATGGTGGGGATACGATCAAAAGATGGTGGAGATACAGTGGAGATGCGGTTTGAAATTTGGCGGGGATGTGGTGAAAATTTGATGGAAATGTGTGTTGACAATTTTCCATTTATTCTGGGTAGTGGAGATGCATGATGCGGGGATGCGCTTTAACAACTCTCGCGAGTTTTTTGTCCTTTTGGACGTTGGCCATTTGCATCCATTTTTAATCTTTTCCTGGTATTTCTGTATTCTTTTGGCTTATTTTACACGTAACTACATCTCTTCAGGCAGTTTCAGCCATTTTCTCATAAACTTGACCGAAATTGACTATTTTTTCTCTTTATGATAGTTTATCCACCCAACGTTTATCAGTTGCTCTAGTTTTGATCGCTGTTACCGGTTGCGCTGTCAATTTCAATCATTTTTCATTTTTTATAAAATTTTCGCAATTGAAATACAAACCACTCTGTACATACTTACTTGAATTTCGGTAGTGACATTATCCACTTACCCACTTACCGTCAAACCTCAAACTGCCAAAAAAAATGACATTGGAGCTATTTTCCAAAAAATTGATTCGACCTACTTGACCAGGCGTAAGTGTTTCCGGAGTTCTCTAACCTAAGTCGCTGCGCTCACTACTTCAAGCAATCCAACTGACCTGATGTCAAGGGGTGGATGAGTTGTAATTAGGTTTGCTCCATTCAAGTAGCAACAGGCTAGAGAACACCGGAAACACTTACGGCTGACCAAGTAGCTCGAATCAATTTTGTGGACAATAGCTCCATTGTCCTTTTTGGGCAGTTTGAGGTTTGACAGTAAGTGGATAATGTCACCACCGCTTAAATTCTGTGACTAGTTAATTTTCGGAAAAACAAAAATGACTAAATATGTTATTTTCAGTGCTACGAAAAAGTATTTGAAAAGAATTGGGTTTGCATGAGCTACAGTGGACTTTTTCTAAGCTACGGCATCCAATTTCTGGTCGACTGGAATGGTCGAAATCTTTTTAAATATTCCCAGGAGTCAATTTTTCCAACGCTTTTTTCAATAGCCATCAATCCCCATAATCCAGATCTTGTAGGTAAATACCAGATTCGTATCATGTTCCCCTCATTTGATATCAAACCTTGTTCGGTTGGAAAATTTTCGATAATTAATTTCTCATCTTCTAATTCGAAATCAGAACCCTTGGACTTCATTACGGGCTCTTTGGACAGCACAGGAATATTTGCGCATTGGGCACATCAATCCGAACAAAATGCTGTCATCAAAGGGAGAGCGCGTGCTAAGGTCCAATTACCATGTGGCGCCATCCCTAGTGAAGACTCAATTCCAATTTTATTGGGAAAAGAGTTCACCATTTTACTGGCTCAATTAACCATGGTCGGCTACGTTTTTGCAGGTCTCAGTTTCTTGTATGAAACTACTCAAAAATGCAAATGCCATCTGGTTTTTGATGGCGACCTTTCAAAATTTGCGACATTCTCGTGCTATTGAGACGTACATTCTTTTGAATAATTTTATGCAAACTTTCAAACATGAAAATTAACTTAAATGGATCAGTTTAATAATTTAATAGTTTTAATCTAAATTAAATATTTTCCCATATTTCAAACATGCCGCGGCCACACTATTAATTTTAATGATTGTAGGAAAATTTCCATGAAAATTGATCTCACAAAAAGTTTCGGACAGTATTTTCGCATACTCTAACACGTTCGCTTCCCTCGCGACTTAATTGTAACAAACAAACGAATCTCATGATATGTTATACTTAGGTTTTGAATTTTCCATGGGACGAATGTTCCTAGAATCAATAAACTCTTATTCATGATTTTCATTGAATTCCGTCACAGGTCTCCAGTTTTATACGTTCTGCAACATCGAACAAGCTTCAATTTATTCCTAATTAATTATGAGGTTTAAAATCCCACAAATCACGACAACTTACAGTCGCTTCGAAGTGCCTATAACTTTAACAAAATACTTAACATAAAGGCAAATCTTCGAGAATACCAACTTGGGTAAAGTTTCTGTTAAGTGAAACATGTTAAAGCTAACATTTGATAATTCGTACAAGAATAAGGTCCCTCGCATAAAATCCTTCATTAGACTTGTTCAGGTCAACCGAAAAGAATAATTTTTTAATAATTTTTTATGTGTTGGAGCTTTCAATATTACTTACAAATTGCTATATGCAATGCTTCTTCTTGCCGGAATGCTGTAATACTTTATTAAGAAATGTACCTTTATAAATTATTCAAGTTATAATCATTGACAATTCAATCAACTGTATTAAATTTTATGTAAGTTGAAATTACACCTTTAGCTCTTAATGATTTTAGTAATTCATACATTTTAAAATTTTTAAACTTTTAGACCAAATAATTTAATATTTTATGAATTTGTACATATGCATTTCCAAACAGTAAATCTGAAAATGTTTTTAATGATGTGGTACGTGATATACTATAGAAAGGTGGGTTTGCTGTACCAGATTTATCATTTCTTCTGGAATCCAGAATCTGGATCAAAAGAAAACAAATTTAAAATCAAAGTATCAGAGAAAATGAGTTTTGGAATCTCAAATTCCGAATTTGAATAATCTAACCGTTCAAAACAAAATTATTTAGTTCCACCAGCGGCTTGTAGGAGGATGATCTCGATAGTAAAGATGACATTAATGAATTTCAAGATGAATGACTTGGTCAAAGTAAAATAGTTTAAGCCTGTCAGCCTCATTGGATGGTGAGTGACTAGTCGTTCCAGCCTCTCAGCCTAAATAAAGTACAATTAGGGGGAAAAGCAGTTATAAAATTTCAATCACCAAATGAAAGACATTTGAAAAATAATCCATTTTTCTTAACATGTTTTTACCTCCTTGGAAAATTCATTGGTTGGACATTTTTGAAAAACAATCAGCAAGTTGGAACTAGTCTCATGAATGTTGCCTGCCGTAACTGTGACCAGTAAAAATCTGACAGTCAAATGAACTACTGCCCAAAGTGTGTAAATGGAGTCGACTAATGAACCATTTAGATTTGTCTGGCCATTGTAAAACTGAAATTAGTCAAACAAAGAAGTTGTTATTGAAATTGTTTAGAATTCACGATAGACCTTCTGTCTATATAGAAACTAAAATTTTGGGATATTATTCGATTAGTTACCGATATGCACATCCAGAAACAATGAAACATCATCACGTAAAAAATGTGGGGTGAGAAAAAGTTTTCAAGGTTATTCAGAATTTCATGAAGGGCTAGATAATCTTTTCGCACCAAATTCCACTGTACAACTGAAATATTTTGCAACATCCATTTTAATATTCTTCCCAATTATTATGAGAAAAAAAATTAATTTAATATAAACAGAAAGTGGATCGAGTGAGCTAAGAGGACTTTTTATGGGCAAATTTAAATCAAAATTAGCGTCAATCTTGTAAATACTTGATAAGGTTTTAACTCAATCGATCCTCTTAGGAAATAAAGAAAAGTTACCAAGTGGAAACGACTAACCAGTATCATTGGCCATAGTTTGTTCAAGATGAAGCCGAAAATATTTTAGTTTTGCAAGAAACGTGTAAGCCATACCAAATATGAGCATTTCATTGAGGTTGACTACATAAACAGTCAGTTTTTCCAAACAAAACAAGAGGAATGCCAAAATGGGACAATAAGGCAAATCTTTGACTAGTAGCCTATCTTCTCTTCTGTAGTAGATTTCAAATGCAGTCATATTTTCTTCTTCCTTGAGTTTCCCTGAAATAATTTATATGATTGTCATATTAAGAAATATAACCACCAGATGGAGCCTATGGCCTATTGGGTTTCGGAACCATTCTAGCTGCACTCTTGTGAGCGTTCACCTCCAGTTTTACGGGGTTCAGATACTGCGACTAAAATGAAATAAACTCATATCGTAATTGAAATAAAAATATATTACCCTCAATTAGAAAATGTCGACTTGTGCTGAGAGCATTTTCAAGAATTGCTGAAGTCATGACTGAAAGAAAGACAAATTTTATATGCCGAGCCACATTTTTGTCAAAGATATCTCCAGGGATGCTAAATTGAAGTTGACCCGACAAGTTCCTCCATGTTGAAAATATGGAGCAGAATTTATCCCCTTTCCAAATGAAACGGAAAATTCTGTAAAGAATCGATTGACCCGAAAGTTATGAAACCAAGGATATGGGAGGTTACACATGGCCATTAGATTTTTAATTCGATTGAATTGAAACTTCGTAGAGAGCTTTTTCAGATCTTCATGAACAATATTTAGAATATTTAGAGGGGCCACTTTTTGAGTGATCGCTTTCTTTGACATTCAGAGGTTATCAAAGTTGTTCCTCCATTAAATTGTTACTATTAAACTTGTACGCCGATTGATATTTATTCCAAATGTTCTTTATGTACATTCAGAAATTAGGTAACTTTTGGTGAAAATGATTAAGCAAGTTTTAGCTCAATCGAACGAAACGTCAAGTGGCCATGTGAAGCCTCCCATGTCCTTTTAAAGTTCAAGAAAAGTCCAAAAAGTTGACAAAGAATATTTACAAAAATGTATAGATAGGAGATGTGATGCCCATATTGATGTAATAGAGTTTGTCAATCGATCCCAGTACCTCTTGAAACAACATAATTCGCAATAGCATGTAAATCCACCTAAAGGATACGAGCGCACTAAGCGACGTAATCGTCGTCGACACTATCGCCATCCAACTCCATCTCCTTCAATTCTCATCAAAAATTAATACAGTTCAGTTAAGCCTACAGAAACCAAAGGGAGCACACTGGTCCAGAATCAGAAACAAATTAACTATCGGGATCATTCCGGTGATATACTCGTATGGTCAAATTACCTGGTCAGAAACCAACATTTCACGTTTCAAAAGTTTTTGTAAATCCAAAATTTTCAATGTGAAATTCATTTGTGATTTGACCTTCATGAATTCTGGCACAGTGTCAGGAGAGGGTCGTATTAATATAAATTTTTTTAAAAATTGGATCGAAACTACGAAAATAAACAAAACACCAACTTACGAAAACTTGGGCAGAACCTCGGGGTCATTTTTGAAATTGAGAAGACCAGAATATGGGAAAAGAAAGATGAATTGTCCGAAAATCAAAATGGGTTTGATGCAATAGAGAAGGTCATCTGGGGGAAGATTGGATGACAATTGATTTGAGGGTCTCGATTCAAAATTTTTAAATTTTTGATCAATATTCAGATTTTCATTTTGTATTAAGAATATTTTGTTGGGTTTCATGGCTTCTGTGAAAAAAGGCCAATTGATGCGAATTGTAAAGCCTCAATGAATACTTGGAAATATGCACTAGAATTTGAGTTCCACCTACAGCGGAATACGGGGATCGAGCTCCACAGAGTTCTTAAAGTCACCAAACGAGTAATGATGTGAAAATTCTATAAAATTACTAAAGCTTTCCCCCTGTCGTTTGTAGCGACCCCACTTTCGATGCTTCCTTTAATCGAGCAGCGCCAAAAGTGACCCACAAAAGCCATTTACTATATTGCATGTTGGTACTCACCACAGACTAATTTTTGCCATTATAATAAAAGCCAGGTAATTCTTACTTTTCATCCTCAATTACTTTTTTTCATTTTCGGAGGTCCACAGTTGATAAATATTCATTTTCATGATTGGGGAAAACGATTGAAAAGAACAACAATCAGAAGCAATAAATAAAAAGGTAGGGTGGGGTTTGAACTTTTTTGCAAGGAATCTCCCATTTAATTTATACAAAACTATTACTGATTGATCGTTATCAAGATTATTTTTAATGCCTCCCATTTTCTTCCGTTTTTCTCAAATTGTACAAACTCTGGTCAAAATACACTTTTGCTCGGAATGTGATTGGTCAAAATAGCAAAAAAATTTTTTCCTAGACAGTTTTAGAAAATGAAAAACATAATTTCTTTTAGAATTCACTAATTTTTTTTCTAAGGACAGTTTTTAAGGATTCGTGGAAAGTACATAACAATGAAATTTCCACTTCCGTGCGAGTTGTAAGTGCTTTCGAAGTTCTCTGACAACTCGCTTCGCTCGCGACTGTCAAACCAATTTTCATTTGCATAATTCGTCAATAAGACCAAACCGAGGGTGTGTTGAACTTTCTTGTATTGAATTTTTCTGTGATGAACTTGCCATACATCGTTTTTAAACGGCTTATAAATCAGAACATAAAAAATAGATGATGATGCCGATAGGGGAGACAAAAGTCTGAAATCGTTCACGAAAAATAGTGACTAAAGAATACTTGTAGCCCACAGGAACCAGTAGAAGTTTCAAGTTCACTCAAACCCACTGATATGAGTTGTCTATTGTTGCTGAATGAGTTATAAAGAGGTTTCCTTGATTCAAGTAGCGAGCGAAGCGGGCACAGTTAGAAACCTGCAAATTGTGACCCTTAATTGTGCTTGCCGATTAAAAATGTTTTAAAGGATATAAAAATGTCACTGCCTATGCTTTTATTGTTAGACGGATTATGGACAGTTATTATCGAACTGCCTCTAACTTGACGAATCTCACATTGACCCGGCAGATGGCCAAACCATGGCATGTACATATGTACATATGTACATGCTATGGTTTCTCCAATGCCAGCTCTCAGGCCAATTCGGACAAGTTAGAGGCAGTTCGATAATACAGTGTAGCTTCGTGGACTGTGGATTTTAGGGTTTCTTTTATGGAACCTCCTAAATATCGCATCGGTCACAAAGTAATTTTCTGAAGGGCCATACCGCTGGTTTTTACAACCACATAAATTTTTTTTGCGCTACGGCCCTGCTTCAGAAATTTATCGATTCCGGGAGAAATGAAATGACCTCAGACTTAATACTTCTGATTGGAGTACAAGGCGAAAGTCCTGAGTTAGGACTCCTGACTTTGTGGATGAAGCATTTTTATTGTTTCAACCATTACGTTTCACGAATTTGGCTGCATTTTTTTGTTTCCTTTCTTGATTTCCCATTTAGAGATGATGGGGCACAAAAGTAAGCGGGTGAGTATTTATTCTAACACAATTGTGTTTGTTGAAAAGGGTCATTATTATGAAGAGAAAGAGGAGGGCAAAAATTTCCAAAACATAATTGGAAAATGCTGGTGAAATTCATTAATATGTATTTCAGCTTTCATTCATTAATATTTTGCAAGATCCATAATTTGTTTACTTAATGAAAATTCTTGAAAAACAAATCCAAATCGATATCGGTATTCAATTGGTTTGATGAAGTTGGGCCAAGCTTTAATTACTCTGATTGATATCAAGCGTAAAAAATGATTGAGAAATTTTTATTTACTCGTAAAATAATTTCTTGAATGTGACTCAATGATGTGGTAATTTCCTGAATTACAAACTACTGTATAGTCAAATTAGATCTAAACTCCATTTTGGCTCACATTAATCTATTTTTTGATTACCCCATAAGCCATCGTTGTTGTTGTTGTTGCAAACACATCACTCGACATTCATCATAAATTGAGTCAAAATGTCCCTTGACGTTTTTCAACCTTAAATCTTAACTCTATAATAATAAAAATGGATACTCTACCAAAATCCAACAAAATTTTGTTGTGGTGTTCCAAAATACGTTCGATTCCTTTTAAATACGATCCCAATTCAAAGTTGTACAAAGTTCAAAACAAAAAAAGTAGAATCTACTGGATAAGTGCTTACTTGACATTTGGTTTTGTCCATGCAGCTTACATGTCATTTAAACTATTGATATTTTTAATGCTCGGAGAAGACCATCGTTCTCCTTCTGGGATTGTCATAAGTGACAAACAAATGATTTACAAGCTGAATATCCAGTATTTTTCTTTGCAATTTATGAATTTCCTACAAACTACAAGCTTATTCAGTTGGTTTTGGAATTTGCATGCAAAGAATGGAGAATATGTTCAACTTCTTAATCAACTCACAATATTCAGGAGACAATTAGCTGGTGATTGAACAATTTAAAAGAATATTATAATTCCACTCAACTCAATTTTAGTCAATTTTAGTTTAAAATGCCCTTTTCTTTTTTGAATTTTTGATGGATATGCAGAAAAAGGAATTTTGAAGAGAATGGATTTTAAGTTACTAAAATTTTTGACATATTTTCTACCAATCCGGTACTGTTCACACAGTTTGAGAATAATGCTCCATCCAGAAAGAAAACAATTTTGGTACTCACTAACTCCTCCCAAATACCAAAATAGACTTTGGCATGGAATAACCATCATCTTCTCTGCCCAATGGGCGATTGGAAACATGTCCATGTGTATGGCTACTATGATCCCCTTTATGGTCTACCTGGACACTCTCAACACAGCTATGGAGTTCCGGTTTGAACTCATCAAAATTTTTTATTCGATTTTATTCTGCTTCTTGAAAAATCTAAATGATGAATTATTTAAAAACTTTAGGGTGAATGATCTGAGAACTGTTGGAACCGTTGCGGATGATCAGAAGATCAAATTGAGATCATACAGGAAGCTGGAACTTATTAACAGATTGTACAACGATTGCTTTGACCGGATCATCTTCCCAACACTTGGATTGATGTTGGGATTGATGGGCATTGTCGGATGGTTTGGATCCATCAGATTGTTTGGTAAAGTTGAGTTTAAAGACTACTTACAATTTCTACTACCAGCTCTCGTGTGTATCTACTTGATTATGAAAATTTTTCCAAGTGCAGCCAAACAGAATGTCCTGTCAAAGGAAGAGAAACGACAACTTGAGTGGCATTCTTCAGTAATTGGAAATATTGGAATCAAGAGGAAAGAATTTGTTACGTTTCTTAGGTCGTGTAGACCCCTTCAAATAACCATGTTGGGTACTTTTGGTATCAAAAGAACAACTGGTATTACAATTGTCAGCTTGGTCATTATCCAAACTGTGTCAGTTCTCCTTTATTTTTGAATTGGAAATATTTTTCGTTATACAATTTTTGGATCGACATTTGTATCGTCGATCCATCACTTGTTGAATGAATTGGCCTATGGATTCAAATCAGAAATTTTTTTACGCAATCCTATGCAAGCCTCATCCAAACATTGTCAAAAAATTCTTTTTTCAGTAAAATCCTCATTTTGGACCCACTTTGAGAGAGATCCATTTATTTTCAATCATCAAAATTTGCGGAAAGTGTGCACTTCTCAGTGGAAGCAGACCTAAGCTCTTAATAAAATACCAAAATTTTGTTCTGAAATATTCAGGCAGTTCTATGCAAGCCATCGTCAAAGTTTGCTCAAATCTCAGTCTTATCCAGTAGGGCTCGTTACATAATATTGGCTAATATATAATTGTCAGTATTTTTAATTGAATTGTCAGTAAATTTAAATGAATTGTCAGTATTTTTAAAAATGAAATGTCAGTATTTTTATAAATGAATTGTCAGTATTTTAATAAAATAATTGTCAGGAGGAAAAAAATTCCAT
>JAQHQX010000615.1:0-11854 GCA_034694425.1 Arrhopalites sp. Gr-Col-00791 | reverse complement strand
AATGTCACAGAAAGTTGTGGAAGCCATAGACAATTTGCCAAAAGACAAGAGTATTCTTGGAAGGTAACTCGTAAAAATTTTTTGTTTCAACTTTTGTTTCTCTGAAGGATTTGTAGCCAATTAGAATTTGTCAATTTACTAACCAGTCTTTTTCCTCGCTTGCCAAGCCGCTGCTTGCTCCCGACCTTTTCGACCTCCAGCAAGAGTATTTAATCAAAATTCGAGTCGATTACGACACGACATTCAAAGAATTTAATGAAATTCATTTCGGTGATATCTAACACACCCTGAATATTTTCGGTTTGTAGTAATGGGATGATATTGATATGACTCCGACAATATTTGAAAAACTCTTCCACTGTTCATGCACAATAAATCACTGTCACTGTCTGTTTGTATAATTTTTTTGTTTCTACAGTATACTCAACGTTAAAACATAATTACCGAAAGTATATCGGACCTTTACATGTAAAAATAATCGCATCGTCAATATTTTATTGTTTTTCCTTTTTAGTTTGCTACTTCCTAGATCTGATCAACATCAACTTCTTTTTATCCAGCATCCTGGTAAGATTTACAAGGACCAATACAACAGTATTTTTCAAAGAAATTACTTGTCTTGACGTTTGTGATCTCAACATTGTATCAACATTAATTTAGTTCGTGATTTACTCTTCACTGGCTTTACCCAACCGTCATTAGAAAAGGCTCAAAAATTTGTGAGTTAATACATATTTCAATTGAAGTTTTTGTGTCCCTCTCCCTAGCCTCTCGAAACAATGTGCACATTAGAAGAACATAAATATGTTCTGTTCTATTTGACCAATACAGGTTGAAAGGAATTCATCTCCATTCCTCCCAGACGACAAGTTTGCATTTTTCTACGGCGTGAGTCGTCTTAACCAACTTTTCATGTAGTTTTCAATTGAACTTTTATAATAAAATTGTGATTAGGTTCTAAAACTGTGTTCACTTTTTATTGCAGCAAAATGGGTCATTGTCCAAGCTGTTTCACGTAGTAAGTTTTTTTTCAGTTAATTTATTTCATATAAAATCTAAGTTATATTCATACTTTGTTATTATTAATTAAATATAGTCGACAGCACTGGTACCAAAGCGCATTGGCAAGAAGATAAAAGATTACAGTCAAATAATTGAGTATGACGGAAAATCAGAAATGGACTCGTGGGCTAAAACAGAAGACAATCAGTGCAATCAAATTGATGGAACGAGTGACGGGATGATCTTTGGTTAGATTTTTTAAAATTTACAGTAGTGAATAATTTTTCAGTGTTTTTTATTACATCAGCACCAACAATATGTTAACTGTAAAAAACATTTTGCTTCAGATCCAGTGGCCATCAGGAAAAATCTCAAAGTGTCTATATTTCGTCCAGAAATGTGTCGTTCTCTTAATTTGAGAATGAATGGTCATGTTGAAAATCACCAGTACGAAATTTTTTGAAAGTTTTTTTTACCAAATTATTGTATATTTTGCCGTTCAACTTTTAATTCCTCGGGATTTTAGTTTCATGTTCTGTTTGTTTGAAAACTATAGTGGCCTGCATGGTTATCGATTCATTCTGCCTCCAGAACTGTTACAAGATAGCAGCGTCAACTTTGAAAACAACTGCCTGTGTCCGAGTCCTGAAGAGGTCCAAAAATTTGGTACACAATTGGTTTATTTTTTTCGAATTCTTTATTGAAAGCAAACAAAACCTTTAATTCATTGACAATTGGTTTAGTTCAAAACAAAGAAAAGTTCTACCTAATTTCAGCTTTCAATAGTTGTTTACTTGCCCAAAAACTAGAGAGCTGTTACAATTCATCCTTTCGTTTTTATTATGTTTTAGTCGGGTCCAGTTGTGTCAAACCCGGTACCATTTCGAATTGCCGTGATGGTTAGTACATTGACTTACGAGGAGAACGTCAGGCCTCAACCTCGAGTTTGTAAATGAAACTCGGCACACCTTCGTAGACCGTAGACCTTCGTAAGGTAACCCTAACCTGTAAGTAACTCGATCCATTGGCGGCGGGTTTTGGAGAAAACCAGTCCGAAAGGGCATGGCCAGCTTAAATCCATTCAATTGGAACTGCTAAACTTCGACGCCGATTGAGTTTTTTATTACAAGTTTATTTGACGGTGTATGCCCTCAGACAGGAAATATTTGGATCGAGTTACTTACAGGTTAGGGTCACCGTACGAAGGTCTACCAGTGTCCCGAGTTTCGTTTAGAAACTCGAGGGTGAGGACGTGCACTCTCCTCGTAAGTTTATTGCCACAAAATCCTAATTTCATTGCCCACAAAAATAAAATATGTTGCCGAAAAGCCAAATTCTATTGCCGTGAAAGATTTTGTCCCAAAATATTTTTAAAAATTGATATTGAACTGAAAATATCATTTTTGGCGTGAAAACTGATGATAAATTGAAATTTTCCCTGAGGCCGATGTTCGCAGTCAGTTACCTCGTATGTCAAAATTCGCTCGTTTCGCAATATTGCAAATGTTCGCCGTCAGATTTACCTCGTATGTCAAATTCGTCCCACTTATTGCAAATGGTTCGCTTTGAACTATCGGGGAAAAAAAGACCTCCGGTTCGGTCAATAATAAAATACATATGCAATGTTACAGCTCTAAAGTATTCAGCCAGCGCAGTTGCATTAATTAGATTTTACAACATTTGAGAAAAACAACGCCCTGAGGGCAAATTTCACTTAAAGGAAGCAATCTGACTGGTAACATCGGTCGGAGTGCAAATTTCAATTTATCATCAGTTTTCCCGCCAAAAATGTTATTTTCAGTTCTATGCCAGTTTCCCCGAAAAATATTTATTTTCCCCCAAAAATGTTTATTTTTGAGTTTCTCAGTTTTTCCCCGATCAAAAAAAAATTTGATGACGTAGGCGACATCCAGAGGTCACTCGTAATCGTAGGAGTCACTCAGCTGAATCTGGAATGTTACCCTGTGAAATTGTCATACCAGGGGCCTTATTCTCGTACACTTAACATCGAGTTAACATATGTAAACTTAATGGCTAACATTATGTTAAATCGTACGAGAATAAGGCCCCAGGATCTTCATTCATTTGCGCTTTTTGTCTATCTGCATCATAAAATTGCTATTTGATCGGGAAAAATTCAGAAATATTAAAAATCGATCATCGATGCTTGAACAGCACTTGGTCCGGATTACTCAGAATGTAAACTGCCAGAAGGACTCTGCCTAACTTCTTTTATTGACAAATTTCTATCATCCAAATGCTCAGAGTTATTAATTGGCTTAGTGAATAACATTTGGAAAAGCTGATATACCAGCTAAATTGCGAGAATTTATGCTCAGCACTCAAGCCGTCCAAATATTCTTGAACTCGCTTAAATTATTCACACGGCCTCTAAGGACTGGGTTACCAATTGCAAGTATCAAGCATTCTAGCCAGTCGTGTAGTGCCACATGTTTCCCACCGTGAGAAATAACAAATGACTTGACATCCAGCCGGGCGAATTTGTGTAATTGGCATAGGTCATAGGGCCAGGTGCCCAGAGAGCATGTAGACGAGCACAATAGTTGTCAATACAATAGTGAGACCTCTAGATGATACCAAATATTTTTTGCGGCCACTAAAAATTCCATCCATTTTTTATGTATTATGAAGTTCATGAAAAATCCGCTAGATGTCAGCACTGTTCCCTTCTTAAGTTAGTTCTTCCGCCATCGTCCCCTAGGTGGCGCTGTGATTCACATTTTTTTACTTTAGGTTAGCGTTTTGCCGCAGTAACGTGTTTTTTTGTAGTATATTTATTTGATGGTGTAAAGTATATTTTCCTTTTTTTACTGCGGTTTGAATTAAGTTTCCTGCGGTAATCTATTAAATGACTCCGGCGAAAAATGTATGTCCTTTTGAATTGCTTTGAATTGTTCGAATTGCTATTTTCACCGGACCAACATGTGTTTCCTTTTCTAAATAGTAAAGATTTTCGAAATTCGTTAGGATTTATGCGTTTATCTTATCAACTGGAAAAACTACTTGTTGAATTCCATGTACATTTGTGTTTTTTTAAATGAATGCCTGCAGTCGATATTGTGCTCAAACGATTATTTATTTGACATAACAACTGAAGATTTAAATGACCATGTCACCCATCTGTGTACCTAGCAAATTCATTTTTAGCATTAAAAATAGTATTCAGTGGCACTTGAATGGGATGTTCGTACTGGTGTTGAGGTGGACGTTTTACCATCGATCCAAATCTGAAGTCGAGTCGAGCTTTTCTCTCTTCATGTGGAACTGGATGGGCTGCTATGCTCAGTAAATTCATCAACCTAATTGGAGAAATTATACAATTGGCTCATTTTGGAAAACAATATTTGAGAATTTCCACAGCAGTTTATGACATTGTCAACTTAGTCTCACATATCTTAACACCACCAACGACAGCGCATTTTGCCTAATTTGTATAAAACAGAATTAAAAAATTAACATGATAGTTCAAAAATTCATCGTTGAAGAGCTCCTTTCATAGGGCTAATGACACAAGGGAGTCAGATTCTGCTGGCACAGTTCCTGTGATGGACCGTGTCACAGTATCTGACAACATAGTTCAAGGCAGTCAATTAGAGTTTAAAATAATAATCAATTTGTTGTCACAAAAGATACAACCAATTTTACCCTCAGAAAATATTACAATGAACAAGTGTCGCTTCGCTCCGCTCCACAGTGGTCTGGGATCGCCAAAAAAGGCATTAAGTCCCGTGAAGACGTTGAAATCTGAATCGGAACATAATCCGTAGTAAAATTTGACGTAGATTCCGAATCTGAAGTCTGTTTTAAGGTACCGGGTAATACATTTTCATTAGTTTCGGGTTTTTTGTCATTTTTAACCAGCCAACTCGAATAAATTGACAATTTTGTGTTGAAGTAAGTGCAAGATGTGTATTTACAGGTTTTTTCTTAGTGTCGGGCATAACCGGGCATTACGGTGCCCGCCCAAGTAAATTGTCCGTTGTTTTGGCTTGAATGCTATGGTACACTTATATAACGTGTCGACATTCTAAAAAAACGTGTTTACGGTGTTCAACACAACTCGTTCACTGATCATTACATGATCAAGTATGTCGTGTAAACATTTAATACGGATGTTTACTTTTTAATTGATTCGTCAGCAAGATGACATCCTGTCATCCGCTGAACGTCAGAACAGAATGAGACCACCATTCTGTTCTGAACCTTTGCACAGATTACTTTGAATAAATCCTACTCTCTAATTGATTACAACTAACCATATTCCGTGAATTATCTACTGTTTCTTTCCTACCATAATCTTTCAGCATCTTGCATACTAACGTTACGACAAGTATTTAAAAAATTTATTCATTTTGGTGCTCATCGTAATAAATCACTAAGTTCACACTGAATTTTTCATGTCGAATTTTATTCTACCGGAAACATCTCAGGTGTACGCAAGTGTACAGGCGGGAATTTTGGTGATTTAGATGGCCATCTAAAGTACTTCATACCATGAAAAAACCGTATCGCGGACTGAAACTTGGCTGGGATCAGCTGCAGTTCTCGGATATTACAACATTTTTCATTCGAAATACAGATGCTCATATGATTAACCAGAGTTAGCAAATATTCATGAAACGTACAGAAAATATTATCACTGACCCCTAGATCACCACAGTTGGCGGAAATAATTTTGTAATCACGTGCTTGACCTCCAGAGGTCACTTTGACAAATGACCTGCTGTGACGACACGCAAAAATCTGAAAAAAATCAGGTAGACGCTTAGCAAGATGTAGAACATACTGGGTATGCAGACTTTGTTTAAATGTGTCACCTCGTGATCACTACTCTAATTTAAATGACTCGATGACCCTGGAGGTGAAATACTGAAGGCTGGTGACAATTCAAGGTAGCCACCTTATTTTCCACCTTGTTTTGTGTCTCCTCGATTCTTTTCAGATTTTTCTGACCAACGGTTATCGATTGGTGATTACATTCGAGAAGAATAATTTCATTCTAAATTTAACTGATTTTCAATACACCAAATTATTGAAAAGGTGACACCTTTTCAATAATTTGGTGCAAAATTTTGTAGCGGACAGTAAATTTCGAAAGCATAACTTATTTCCGTCAAAAGAAAAATACGAATTGAGTTAAAATATCCTCAAAATCTTCCACGCAACTATTTTGTTGTTGTCCACCTTTACCACCACGACGGTGTCCTCGTCGATTTTAATTAACTTAAACTTAGATTTAATGTTTTCTTAGACGTAGATGACTGTTTACTATTTCCCTGAAGCACTTTAACAATCGTTTAGTATTTTTCTTTTGACGGAAATATGTTGTGCTTTCGAAATTTACGGTCCGCCACAAAATTTTGCACCAAATTATTAAAAACGTGACGACTTTCGGCCATTTTGAGCGACTTGTACCATGAAAATGTTTGCATTCATTTGCATTTATAAACTATTTGTTTTTCGTTGATATCTCATGAACTGGTTTATGAGCTTCCCTTCATGGTGATTGATGATCAGGAGGTATCCCCATGTACCGTTTTCCTGGGCCGGTTCTCCCGTGGCCCAGGTAGCATCAAGGGCTACGACATATACATTCACTAAATCAAATGTGCTTACAACCTTGGATTTTATTATAAACTTGTCGCACTATAGAGACAATTCAGTAATTCCAGTCCTTTGCAAACAATGCACAACTGCACGTTGGTTTGTGAATTTCGCCACATAGAACGGGGAAAAGAAAAACAAATCATTTACAACGTTGTATTATAGTTGTGTACAAAAAAGTGACCCTTGAACTAATGAACCACTTGACCCAAAAAATACAATCGCATTCGGGGACTTCCAATATCCCAAAATATCCAAACGATAACACCAATTTGACCCGTGGTTGACCTCTAAGGTTTGAATTATTTCCCCACGGATCTCCGAAATCTTTGCCAGGGGCACTATTCAAACATCTAAGATTTCGCTTTCTTGTTGGGATAGTTTGCTCTCACAAGCTTTCATTATGTTAAGAAAAGTGAACCTTAACAAATTAATGACAAAATTAAATAAGCAGCTATATGGTCGTGGTTCTGATGTACACAAAAGTATCCTTTGGCACATTATTTGTTTGATGAATTTTAGCAAAAGAGATTGTGATGTAATTATTTTTGTTGGTCTAATTACAATCTTTTGAATGCCTAAAAGTGTTCACCAGCCTGTAAATTTGAGGAGGTCAGAACCAAAAGCCGATAACTGCATTTTGGGGACAAACGCAATTTCATGCTTAAAATATAAATTAAATACTCGTTCATTTATTTTAGTATTGCATTAGAGTTAATTGTTTGTCAAAATAATGTAGTGGTTAAAAGAAAATCAAATTAAAACGCAAGTATGTTTTGTCCTTTGAAAATTTTGAATCCAACACCCGGCAATTGCTATAGGAGCCAATAGAATTCCTCCTTTTGAATTTGAATGTCTTAGAAAAATTCTCCCTCCTCCTTTCAGGGATATTTTATTGAAAGTTAAATTAAATTATTACAGCTACTGTGATCTTTAGTTGTGATTCTTTTAATCATGGAGAGTAAGAGGGTGTTAGAAAGTAGATATTTTGAAGTCAAATTTTGTGAACCTGTCATTGTAAATGTGAGTTTTAAAAGCAACATCAAAATGTTCATTCCAAAACCCGATAACTGCAATTTTAAATTTCAAAATTTGAGAAAAATACGAAACAGGGATCTATGTACTTTTCACAAAATATTTGTGTTGATTTTAGACAACTATTTGTTTGTT
The DNA here is from genome assembly GCA_034694425.1 of Arrhopalites sp. Gr-Col-00791. Classification (NCBI taxonomy): domain Eukaryota; kingdom Metazoa; phylum Arthropoda; class Collembola; order Symphypleona; family Arrhopalitidae; genus Arrhopalites; species Arrhopalites sp. Gr-Col-00791. The sequence continues at coordinate 4,057 of JAQHQX010000615.1, read as the reverse complement.
CACACAAATTTAAAATTCATTTTTAAACCTTTAAACAGAAAAAGTTGATTTCCGTAAAATTAGCATTATGTAGTTATCGGCTTTTGGTTCTGACCTCCTCATTTGTTGAACTGTTGCCCTGCTGGCAAGTGGAGCGAAGCGACAGTTGTTTAATATGATCACCATGCTCACCAGCGTGAAAACTTACCTGCGTACGCTGCGCCGCATCTCTTCCATAAGCCTTCAGAGCACCAACTACATATTGAACAGTATAAGGCTTTCATTTTTTGCAACGGCAAAATAATCGCACATAATAACAAATTAATACGAACCGTGACAAATTAATTTAATTAGAAATAAAGAATATTTTCATGAAAATATTCTTGAAACTATAAATGTTCAAAAATTTAAAACTTGAATTTGAACATATAGTCAATTTGTTTGAAGATTCAGAGAAAAAATGTCTATTCGCACTGCACGTAAGCTACAAAGAAATCTAAGGAGAAAAATATATTGGCACAGTAGGAGTTCACAGCAAAAAAACGTGGCTGCATTTTCTGTTTTCCCGCCCAAATCTAGGTTGGCGAAATAAATAATTTTAGACGAAGGCTAAAAACATTAACATTGTACAAAACGATGAAAAATATTTTCATGCAACATTGTAGCATATATACATACCAGACTCCGGAGCCGACGAAAAAATTTGGCTCGGCGGCTCAAAATGGCGGATTTTCACATTAGTAATTTTTTTATACGGCGGCTGTTGGTCGGCTGACCCTATAATTTAACATTAGCTACTATTTTCGGCGGTTTGGGCCTCTAAAAAATTTGTTCGGCGGCTGGTCGGCTCCGGAGTCTGATACATACAATGGCGTAAAGAATTAGGAAGATTGGTTCATGTGTACACTCCATGTCCAAATTATTAGTTCCGTTATGATTCCATGTAGTACGAGATGTTAGTAAAACCCACGTCGCCACGTCCACCTCAGAATCCACGTCCACGTTAGCAAAATCCACGTTTCCATGTCCACGTCCACGTGGATTTTACTAAATATTCACGCCGAAGTGGACGTAGATTTTTAGTAACATCCACGTGAAAAATTAAAAACGAAACCTTTTAAACCTTTAAAATTCGGATTTGCCTTCAGTTTTTATTTTTTTGACCATTAATTCTTTTAGCCTTCAGAATCACGAAATTTGCTTTCAAAAATTAATTTTTTATTTTAATTCTTTTGACCGTCAGAAATGTATAATTGGCCTTCGGAAATTATTTTTCAAAATTAATCCTATCCACTTTCAGAAATAGAATCAGAGCCTTCGGATTTAACATTTCAGCCTTTAAGTTTTAAAAATAAAAATAAAAGGGTAATTTATCTCCAGTAATTTGTCTCTGTACAATTTGTGTGGACGGACTTTTCATTTAGCGATTTTTCTCATAAAATTAAGATTTAATTGTGGTTTCTTTCAATTCTTCAATCAAGTCAACTTCAGTTCAAGTTAGAACTCATTGTAAACAATTAAATTAAATTACAAACACTAGGAAATTGTCCATGTTCCATGTTCAAAAGGACGGAATGAGCAAAGTTATGTCGTCAACGAAATTATGTCAAGGTCCACGAGAAAACGCAAAGATTAAAAGTTCTAAAAGTCAACATTTTGTAATGGCTTGAAAGTTGCACCAAATATAAAGAAGAACATTATGACGATTATGGTGTACTTTGTTTTACATTTAAAAATTACTGCAATTACTTAATTGTAGTTAAAGTTGAAAAATATGATTTTGGCGCTTTCATTTCTTTATTAGCGTAATGCTTAAAACAGGTGGACTCCCAATATTCCTTTTACAAAATTAGTACAGACTTGTGTCTAAATTATTTAGATACAAGTCTGTACTAATTTGGTCGAGGAATATTAACATACCACCCTTCAAAAACTTGGGACTATTTTGCCATTCCCCCAGCCTCGTCACACTCCAGAGAACTTTTCTCATGCTGATGACACTATTGTATGCATTTCATTTTATTTTATGAATAAAAGTTTGGGGTCAACATTTTATTGGGTTTTTATGAAACAAGTAAATCTTGACGTGCGGAACATGGTGAGCTTGTTAGACAATTTTTATGACCCCCCCCCCCCTTTAGTCACAATTAAAAGGTTTGCAAAGTGCCCTTGTATAACGACCCCTTACATCCTGAAATTCTGAAAAACATTAGAATGATACTCAAAGAGATGCTGAACAGTGCATCGTACTGTATGATTACATTATTTTTAGTCCCTTCACCTCTGCACCAGGCCAAACTTTTCAAAGAGCTCCACAGAACAAACTACTAAATATTTTATGATGAGAATTTAAAAGATTATTTAGTGTTGCTCTGATTTTTTTCAAAATTTTAGAATGAATGGGGTCACTGTGCAAACCTTTTATTGTGACCAAATAGAAGGTCATAAAATATTTCTGAAGACATCCTCATATTCTACATGCAAAGATCTATCTATTTAATACTTACAAGCAAGCTACACGAGGTGTAAACTCAGGATTGACATGAAACTTGGCATAAGTGTTTCTTTCGGTTCCAGAAGCAATTTTCCTAATACAACTTGCGGCAACAAATCCCATCCTGACCCAACAGAGGTCAAAAAATGGTCAAGTCCTATGACCGCGAATTCCAAAATTTTAAAGTTGGTCCTAAAATTCCGAAAAATACAGTTCGACGCAGAATTTCATTCTAAACAACTGTTTTCATTGCACCGAACCGCTATCTCAACAAATAAATTTTGTATAAAGGATTTATTGAAGCAAGTATTGGAAAACCGCATAACATTAAACATGGAAGTAATATGTGCCTGACTTGTTTCAATAAATTATTGTGGTCTCAAGTTGTATTAGGAAAATGGCTTCTGGAACCGAAAGGAACACGCATGCCAAGTGTCAATCCTGAGTTTACACCTCATGTAGTTTACTTGTTTGAAAAACTAAAAAGTTGACCGTACATAAAGTTCATGGTTGACCTCGGCGTCGAGATTCAGTCAAAAACCTTTTGCTGGTATGACCACAAAAGGGAGGCCCAGGTAGTCTAGTGGTAGACTACCGGGTGGTGAAGTACTTCGGCCTGCGTGGGTTCAAATCCCACGAGGTTGGAGGAATGACAAAGACCGCCCACCACCCAACCAGGGTCTCCGCGAGAGGTAGTGAGAGTGTGGATAAAAAGAGCTGAATTGGCGCGGGTCAATATAGGTGGCGGACTGTCCGAAGCTACAGCTGGTTGAGTCTCTCCGACCCACCTGTCACCCAAGCCTTCTTCTGTCGCAAACTACCATCCACACTCCCTCTATCTCTCATGGTTAAGTATATGAAAGTGACATGAGAAGAGGGCTACAGACCGATTCTCAAAAGTGCACACAGTAAAGTGAAGGGAGTAGACTGCAATAAGACCAACATATGGGCTTTCGCGGCTCTCAGAGTATGAGCATAAAAACTCAGCTCAGAGACTCCTAATCATACATACATGACCACAAACGTACTTGAAAACGGACGGGACTCATTGACAATAAAATGGCTCATTTTGGAAAAAAAAGTTACTCACTTTCGCACTAAGAATTAGGACGTAATCTTCTGGGCAATAGAATGACTAATTTTGGCCATAATTATGACCCATTTGGTAACAATAGAATACCACACACGGAAATTCCACATCAGAAGATTCACACAGGCTCCTGGAAGCCTCAGTAAAAGCAATAAGGGCTTTCGGAGTTCTCTAGCTCGCGACTTCGGTCGAACAAAACTCCATTGACATAATAAGACCAGGGGTGGGTGGAATCTTCCAGTGTTGAATTCTCCTGTTTCCAAACGAGTCTTATTTATAGCCAAAATGAGTAATTCTATTGCCTGAAAAAATATTTCCCTAAGAATTACTTTAAGGGAGGACGGGGCAAAAACAGCCACTTACAACTTAAGCTTCTATACAAAAACGTTTGACTACATTCGCTACGATAGTCACATGAATCGAAAGTTCATCATTTTCCCCACACTTTGGCTATTTCAACTTTCATTAAAAGTCAAAACGTTAATTTTAATTGA